>KQ030502.1:270024-399869 GCA_000956045.1 Hirsutella minnesotensis 3608
GCCAGGACGGCCTGTCAGTCAAGGAGCTCGGATTCGTGCAACATTTCGAAAGGAAGAGTGGGCAACGTACGTGCACCAGAGTGGCGAGGGCGCGAATCTGATGCTCGCGCCCGGGCAGGTCTCGCAGCACGGGCGCGAGGAGGCTGTTGTCTGGCAGGCGAAACGGGGACGCCATGGTTACGCCGCGATGCTCCTACATTCTCGGCCTCGCAAGATGGGTCGGGCGGCGTGTCGAGCGCGTCAGGGGGCGGGGAGAAAGGGGTGCGTCCGGGTTATCACGAGAGCTGTCGTCGGTGCGGTGCAGCATGCGGGTTGGTGGTGTTGGAGCAGGCACAGACGTGACTTGTGAGGGTACTTTTGCTTTGGCGCGTGTGCCTGGCGACGTCATGTACCTTGTAGCAGCAAGTGACGTGACGGTACTTTGTAGACTTAACCGTGAGATTGACGACGGCCTCCAACGTCCGTCTTCAACTCCAACCATAATTCAATGATCCAACGTCAAAGCTGACGCTCTTCTCACGTGAATGTCCTTGCATATCGGTTTCACACTAGGCCAAAAGAATTACATATTTTAAGACTTAGAGTCACCGTGACGACTTCATGTTTACTTTCAAGTTTCAAGCAGCCCAGCGATGAGACATGACTCAACTTGGGTCGGCATCATTGCCAGGAACAATAGCACTGATGATGAAAAACAATGCCTATTCTTCATTCATTTAGATTCTCACGCTGTTCAAGCCACTCACGACGAAACCCCGATATCGGTTCCAAGCTGCCGGCAGAATCAATAAAATACTGGACAAGTAATCCCCGTATAGCGCACCAAGTCGATATGAATAGCTACATCATTCAATAGGAGCTTCCCTCTGGACGACTACCACGCGAATCGCAACTATCATCTGTTTTTGTCCCACGCCCTCCTCATCATTCTATGTTTTGAGCATGCCCTATTCCGATTTTCACCATTCCGAATCGACTTTTCGCTAATGTATATATTACGAGGTATAGTCAAGCGCAAATCTCACACTGCATCAGGAAATGAGATGAACTGTTCACTGATTAGAAGCAATCATGGGAGAGGCAAGCGCGACCAATTAATTTTATTGTTCCTAGTCATTACCAATCATTACCGATCCTCTAAGATATATTACGTTCATTCCCACCACTTATCCGCGCCAGGAGCTGATCAGTCCATCATCCATCTAGTAGACGGGCTCGGGGCCGTAGGCAGGACCGGGGCCGTAGGCAGCAGGGCCGTAGCCAGGGCCGTAGGCAGGGTCGTAGACAGGGCCGTAGGCAGCAGGGCCGTAGGCAACAGTGGCGACCGGGACGGCCGGGGCGACCGGGACGGCTGGGACGGCCGGGACAGCTGGGATGGCGGGAGCAACCGCAGCAACCGGGGTGACTGGGGCGACGACCTCGGTACCCTCCTCAGGGACGACCTGGATGTTGTTGATGACGGCAGCGTTGGCATCGCTGCGGCCACCACGAGAACCGGCGTAGTTGGGACGACGGTCGACGTTGTAGTTGTTGTAGCCGCCGTAGTAAGGAGGAGGAGGAGGAGGCGCAACGGCGGTGGCAATGGGAGCCGGGTAGGCGTAGGTGGCAACGGGAGCAATGGCGGGCTCGACCACGGCGGGAGGAGCAGCGACGCCGAAGCTGTAGCCGTAGGTGGCAACGGGAGCGACAGGAGCGACGGGAGCGACGGGAGCGACAGGAGCGGCGAAACCACCAGCGACAATGGGCTCAACGGCCGGGCCGATGCCGAAGCCAAAGGGGCCGCCGGCGCCAAAGGGGCCGACAGCACCGCAGGCGTTGCGGCGGAAGTGCCTGCAGAGAAGGCAGCGGCTGGACTTGGACTCCTTGGACTCCTGCTTCTGCTCCTTCTGCTCGGCACGCTGGTAGATGGCGTTGCCGGTGTTGACGGTGCAGGGATTGTAGCAGTTGCCACAGAAGTGGTCGGCAGCGCGGGTGAAGAGGCTCTTGGCGTCAGCACGGCTCTGCTCGCCCTCCTTCATGGAGCTGGGGGCAGCCATGGCACCGGCAGCGATGGCGACAACAGCGGAAACAGCCTGGAACTTCATTTTGTTGGTTGGGGTTTGTTGTTTTGGTGAGTGCTTGAAAGAAGCTGTGGTAGTGAAGTTGAAAAGATTGTTAAAGCTGATTGTCGAAGCTGGATTGTCGAAGCTGGAAAAGATGATGAGCCTGATGAAGAAAAGAATCGAACCCAAGGCGGTCCAGAGGCCCTACTTTATACTCGATCAAGCGAGCCGGCAACGCCAGCGTCGAGGCCGACAGATCCAGCGATATGAAGCACATTGCGCTTGCCCGTTCCGCCCGCCGGCCATCATGCCTGAATGAGGCTCTGTGAGGAATCCTGACCCGCAAGCCGGACGAGGAGCCAGACGACCGACGGCCCGGCGTGGATCGCCACGGCAAGCAGGCGTCGAGATAGAATCTGAGACCATGTCAAGGGGGGACAAGAGCATAGGGCCAGAGGCATCCTGGCTCGGCAAGCTTCAGGCCAAGTGCCGCCTTAGGGCCCTCGCTCCCGCCCCTGGTGCTCGTTTCCAATTCCTCAGCATGGCTTCCCGGCCGCAGAGCCGAGGGCGAGATGGACGACATGGCTTGCTCACGGCGGCCAGGCAACCCAATTACGTTAGCAGACGCTCTTGCCGATAAACTAAGGTAGTAATGTGGGAAAGAGCGGGCGACCTTGGCGCCTTCCCAGCTCCCAGCTCTAGCGCCGTGCGCCAAGGCAACAGGAAGTCTTTGAAGCCGTGGCATTTTCAAAACTGGAGACCACATTTTATCATTTCGAACTTCGATAACGCAAGGGAGAATAGATGGCCGGCTTGCAATGCCGTTGCCTTTTGCGACGGCCAGTGACGTTGCCGACGGAGCGAGGTTGCGGCGATTACACGGGCCTCGTCCTCACTCAACTCCCATCGTTTGAGCGTAAATACCTCTTGTTTACTTTCAAGATCTAGAACACGCAGGGAAAAACCTCAAGCGACAAGGCCGTCCCCGGCTGGGGTCTTTCAGAATCAACATCAAGGGGCCTCTAGACCGGCAGGTCTGGCGCCGTCGAGGCGAGCGACTGCGGCTCAGAGGCATGTGAGACCACGCATGGCCCACGCGGAGAGGAGGCGGGAAAGAAAAGGCATCCTCGACTCGCAGGCGGATAATGGATTTCTGGCTCGCAAAGCCACGACTTAATATCCAGGCCTTGCCAGTCCCGGGCACGGCCAGGACCCAAGGGCCGGGGCTACTTCAAAGAGGGCGTAGCCTGGCGCGCCGGTCGAGACATGTTTCGTTGGCGTGGTGAGCAAGCGGTTGACAGGTCGGCAGAGGATTCTTCGCAACGGCCTTCTACGGCGCATCGGGCCTAGGCAATTCCTTGCTTGGTGGACCAAGGGCTCTAGTGCGGACATCCTATCCTCCCAAGCCTTTGCCTGGGCATATATCTCATCGATGCTTCATGCTACATCGATGTTGTATGGAAAAGGGCCTCGCAAGAATGCTATCGTCGAGTGGCACTGATTGGGAGTGATATTCATCAAGAGGCTGTCATTGCTTTAATGCCCATTTCGTTACTATTCAGCCCATGCAGAAAGCCCTTCTTTGAGCTAACCAACAACGCCCGAGCGCCTTGCGCGATGCTCTTTATAAAATGACGCTCTCCAGCTGCTCAACCAGTCCATCATTGCCACTTATCCTCGTCTGCCACCAACGCCACTCTCGGATACCATCCCTCACGTCTTCAAGCATCCGTCTCATGTCCCACTGCGGCATCTCTAAGCCTGCCGTCACATCTGTCTCCCACTTGCGATTCCCTGGAGTCTGAATCAAGATGCCGCGGGTCGTAACGGACCAATTTCTCTGAATATCCTGCATTATACTGTCGGCAAAGCCCTGGACTTCTGCGTCAAGTCTTGTCCTTGGGTGATCTGCGTTTTCCACACTGGGGTAGAGCCGTGACGTGTGCACGAGCGTCTCTTCGCTTTCAAGTAGGTGATCCATGTACACCTCGGCGGTCGACGCGAACTCCGAGATCCGGTGCAGAACGCTGACCAATTCTGACCATTCTCGAGACGTGGTCGTCGCAGACATGGCGAATAACGAAGGACAGAACATGTTCAGCACGGCAAGTGCTTGTCGAATCACATGCAGCTGTGCCCCCGTGCACGTAGCGGCATCATCTTGCTGGGCCTTGCGAAGGCCTTCGACAGTAGCGCGCGCCAGTGTGGTGATGGATGGTAAGTCGTCCTCGCCAATTTCTCGAGGGGCCGTTCTCTTGGCGAATACCCTGTGAAGCGCCTCCGCGTACAGGTCAAGGAGCGGAAATGCCGCGGGTTCCCTAAAACAGGTTTGAATGATGGCGGGAAGCATCTTGCCGAGAATGAAGCTTGTCACACCGCCATGGCTCATCCCCTTTCGCAGGAGCATCACTTCATCCTTTAGCTTGTCGTTTAACATGGCGAACTTGGCATTATGCAATAGGAGGAAGAAGAGCTGATGGCTGCTCCTGCTGTCACCTTCTTTCAATCGCAACCCGTACGAGATCAAGCCCGCTACTTGCAGGTTAGGATCCGATGCAGAAGGGCAATATTCCCTATTAATTTGCAAGAAAAAGTCGTCCACGGCGCATATATCGGATCCATGGGTCTTGATAAGGCCAATGATGCCCTGGATAAACGTAACATAAGCAGCATGGCCGCGAGCCTCGCGACACATGGTCGCAAGGTCGATCTTGATCTGGTCCATGACAATTCTGAGCGTTCTCGCGGATTCTGTTTGTAGGACCTTTTGGAGTGAAGGCCCAGCTTCCCGGAGAGACCGCCGCATGGAAGATATGGTGAATTCGAACAAATCCCGATTGGTGTTGTAATCTGGCTGGACTGACAACCCTTGGACGGTGTCGGGCACGAAGCTTTTGCCCTGTCGAAGGAGTTCGTGTGCAAACTGCATCTCATATCTCAGGTACTCCCTTGGCTTTACCAGCGATGATGCCCAGATATCAAGCAAGCTGAAGCCGTCCTCATCAAAGAAATCCGAGCCATACTTGAGAAGCGTGCCCAGAAAGAGGATTAGATCTCGACGTTGATCCAAGCCGAGTCGACATGGCTTTCCATCAAATAGGCCATACTTGCCAGCTTTGAACATGTCCGATAGGCGAATAGTTCCGCCATTAATGAATCTTGCTCCAATTCTCGCCGAGAGGGTAACAATCTGCTCGATGCAGCTCGATTTCCCCAACGCTGTCACCGCAGATTTGGATTGGTCTTTGCGAGACGACAAAACACACCTAGCCATGGAAAAGAAGTTTCGGGATATTTCCTCGTCGATGAGAAGAAGAGCGTCATCGGCCTGCGCCGCATTCAATATCTGGCTTTCGCTTTGTTGACTTTCCTCAGCCTCCTTGAACTCGTCAATCTTGCCAATGAATGAGTCCAAGGTAGCAAGAGCCGCACGCAGTATTCCCCAGTCCAGTAACGGCGGAGCGACTGAAAATTGCTTGAAGATGCTCTGAAGTTGGGATGTGTTGAGAGCGAATGTGGCCGCCTCTAGGTCTGCTGAATGCCTCATCACGTCTAGCGATGCCGCTATAGAAGCATAGACGACGTCCATGACCGCCTCCCTGTTCGCTGCGATCGTCTGGTTGATACGATCCTCGCTCACAGGATTACCAGTCTCTCTGGCTAACGAAAGCGCCTGCTGTTGAACGTCTGAAGCAACAGAGTCGAACTGCTGCAACACTTGCTGAAAAAAACTGTTTCGCCATATCATAAAGGGCTTGAACGATTTGGCGGCCTGTCCTGAGGCAATGACGAAGCGCGCAAGTTGGCTCCAGCAGCGGATGTTAATGAGGCATGCTTCTTTATGAGAACTCGCAGGTACAACGAGCCGCTCAACCAGGCTGACGGCTGGCTGTACTTCCGATGGACTCGCCCAGAATAAAGTGGCAAGTAAATCGTGGTGATTTCGGAGTGCGGCTAGCTCTCGAGTCAAGACTTGCTGATCCTGAAGGTGCTGACGATTATGATTTGGAATGGTTCTGGCGACCAAATTTCGGACATCCTTCATCGCTCCGATTTGACGAAGTTTCTCAATACTGAGCGCGATGAGCTTCAAGAAGATGTGGAAGCACCTATCGCTAGGTTCTATGTCCAATGTAGGCCGTCGAACAAGACTCTCGAGGAATCGTGGGGAGTCATGGACTTCCTCGTTGCGAAGATGCTCAAGATGCTGAGAGCCAAAGAAATCGAATATCAACCCAATGAGTGCCGCTGATCTTGCCCAGCCCCATTGTCGTATCAGATAGTGGCACCGCCCCAAAAGCGCTCGGCAGTAATCATTGAAGCTCGGAGCCTGTCCACTGTTTTCCTGGTAGAGCTGAAAGACGCGCTTCAAGAGCTTTTGGGGAATGATCCAGCCGTCGTTAGCCGGAATATGTCGCCAGCCAGCATTGACAATGCCCATATTATTGAAGTCTGTCAGGGGGAGTAAACTAAACATGAACTCCCAGGCGTTCTCGAAGTCGCGAGCATCACTGCTCGAAATGACGTGCGAGGGTATGATTATCGTTTGGGCAAGGTCCCAGAACGACGCGCGCGGTATTCGAGCGACCTCGAGGCTTTTCATCAAGACAACCCATGAATGAAGAACGGTGTTATCGCTTCTCAATCCACGCTCCATGTTGCGAGGCAAACAAGCTTCCTGGTACACATTTCTCAGATGGTCAGCGTTAAAGTTGGAGAGAAGGGCTAAAGATATGTTGGCCAATTTTTTCAAGCAGTCCTCGAGTTGGAGCTGCTCAGTCACCAGTAATGGCTGTGATCGGCAGATCTCGAGCGCAACGAGCGTCGACAGAAGCAGGCGGTCGCCTATCTTCAATAACAGTTCTTGCCGGGCTGTTGAATTCTGTGAAGTCGCTTCAATCCAGGATCCGGCACGCTCGCTGAAAGAACTGAGGCATTCGATTGCTCTAGTGACAAACGACTTGTACTGCGCCTCATCACAAAGAATCAGGGAGTTCTGAAAGTATTTCAAAACGAATGTGGCAGCGTCAACTGCCAATGATGACTTCGCCGCGCCACCTTCCACGATGTTTCCAGGATCCATTTGCTCAGCGATGAAGTCGAGCACTATGCCTAGCTCCGAGGAGACGTGAGAATCAAATGAGCCCCAATTCAGGAATTTCCCATCGAGATTGAATGAGGCACGTGGGCTGACACTTCTTTTGTCAGAAATATCATAGCTGGAGCAGTATGGGATGATTCCACTGCCCAACAGTGTCGATTCGTGAAAATAGACTCCTGGCTCGAGTGGGAAAACCTCAAAATGATGCGTATAGCTCGTCCCATATGGACCGAGTCCAAGAAGCTTGCTGTGAAGACTGTTTTTTTGGATGTTCTCGGGCTCTGGGGAATAATGCTCTGGCAAAGGGTCGTTGGCATGACTGTACTGTGGCGCCAGAGGGTTGAGACGTTTCGGTCTGCTTTGTTTACGAGGTAGACGTTTCCCGTTCCTTCTCAGTGGCGGTTCGCTTGGAGTCTCCCCGTCGTTCCGGTGCTCACCAAGGTCCAACAGAGCACTCGACTCGAGGGCTGAGGGTGCCGAAGAAGAATTCTGGTGCAAGAGGCGACGCTGATCGTGATACAACCGATCTAGTAGCCTTTTTCGAAGCAGAAAGGAGGTGCTGTTCATTTGTTCGATCTGCTCCGACTCGAGCTGCGCTGGACGCATGTTCGATGCTGGCCGCGTGGTCACAGTGCTCGACTGCACTCTACTGCTTTGCATTTCTCGTCCTGGTTTTAAAGGGGGGGTTTCAGAGCCTTGCAATGGACGAAAACTGACAGACCCGCCATCCTTGACATGCTCAAAGACCTTGCGGCTAGTTGAACCCAAAGGTTTTTGGGCCTTTCTCCTTCTCACAACAGGCTTGTTTCCAGAGCCTTCGCCCAACGGCTGCGCTTTTGATTGTCGTCTGGACACTGTTCGCGCGGCAGTGACGGAGGAACGCTGCGGAATTGACCCAGCTCTCCAGCGATTTAGAACCGATACTGCATCGATATGGTCTTGACGTGTAGCGAGCTGAATTGTCTTTCTGCGTGGGCTTGATCGACCTTTGTTCTTTCGTTTTCTCGCAGTACGGGCCGCAATCTTTAGAAAGGCAGGTGCTTCTGGTTCGATGATGTCCAGAATGCTGAGCTGAGGAGGATTGGCAGAAGGGGCCCTTCTTGCGTCCTTGACATTGCGATATACCGAGCTGCTGAGCCTCTCGATGTATTTCTTCTTGATGAAGCGAGTGTTTACCTCCGGCATCGACTCGTCGGTTCTCGAAAAACGGTCCGTGATTTTGGGTTGTTTCGAGGGTTTTCGTTGCCGCGACGAAGAATTTTTGCCGGTCATCTTACGCTTCTGACCGGCGCGGACGGACTCGGGCAACTTGAATTGACGCTTTTTGGATGGATGACCGGATTGCATGAGATCTATGTGGTCGTCCTCAATGACCGAATCGTCATCATCTGGAAGCTCATGAGACGATGCGGCGGGTGGCGAGGCGCGATCGACCGACAATATTGTCTGGTTGAGCTGTTGAGTGGCAGCTGCGTTGACCCGAGCAGCTACTTCACCATCGTCAGAAGATTCGTCAAGAAAGAGTAGGTCTGTACTCGTGCCCGGCAGGGCTTGTCTTCGTTGAGCAACCCCACGTCGGTTGTCTTTATCGGCAGATCGGGGCCGGCGCTGCTGCTTCGCGTTCTTCTGAGCCTTGTCCCGCGCAGATTGCTGGTCGAGGCGAAGCCAAGAGGCAGGTAGCACGCCCCGAATACGCTGCTTCAGTATGTCTACGACATCCACGTCGGATTCAGCGTCACTCTCTGACTCGATATCTAGAGAGATCAGTTCTTGATCCTCGGAAAACTTAGGTTTTTGTTGAATTATGCTCTCGACATCAGACGGGATATCGATGATTGCCCCTGGAAGTTGCGGCGTTGAGAGAAGAGGGTCTGGACTGGGGCTATTGTTGCGTATGCCCGGTGAAGGCGAACGGCGGGTTCGAGAAACTGGAGACTGACTTCCTCTGTGATGACGAGGTGAGTGGTGTGACGGCGTCTGCGCCGCATCTGCAGAAAGCACTGTCGCCCGAGACGGAGCATCAATCTCTGGAGGATCATTGTCGATAATGTGCAGTTTTCTCCTCTTTCGAATCGTCGAGGGCGGTGGGGTGGCCCTTCGTTTCGGCTTTGCCGTCTTGTTGGATATAAGCCGAGGAGGTCGACTTAGCAGCTCCTCCAAGGCCGGCAAGTCTTGATCTGGGACGCTCGTGTCGTCAGTCTCCGCGCGGGAGCTGACCTGACTGCTGACACGAGCAAGGTGATTCGACGGAGATATCTGCAGGGGCGAAGATGAGGGAAAATCGTAATCCCTTAGGCCCCCGCGAATCTGGACAACAAGGCGCGAGCCACCATCTTGGGGTCCGGGACGCTGCGTGGAGTCTTGACTTATTTCTTGAAAGTCATCGTCCGCAGCAGTGTCTTCCCGCCCTGTACGTGGGGCCTCGATTGCAGCTCTGACGGGTTTCACACCATGTCTTCTGAGAATTGTACTGTAGTGAACACTCTCAAGCAGATATGGATGTTCCTGTATTGGTTTTCGGGGGCGCAGCGACCGTTCATATCGGATGGCAGCTTGTCTTTCGTCTTGGAGTTGAATGTCTTGAACATCCTCGTGGGGAACTTCTTGCACAGGTCCAGGCGACGGTAGAGCGTCGGTTTTCTGGTTGGCTTCTGAGCTTGTAGGTTTTCGGGGTGTCGAGTGAGCTATTCTGCCGAGTTCGTAGGAGCCGGGAAGGTTGTCGATGTTGCGATCGAGGGCAAACCCAGGGGAAACTGGAAGTTCTCGCTCGCTCAAGGGGGAAGACAAAGGCGACGAGTCGAATAGGTTGAAGTCGAACGTGGATAGCGTCGCTTGAGCTTCTGTGTCGATACGAGGCTCAAGTTGGGGCAGTTGAGGTTCTTGCGAATCGGGAAAATCCCAGACATCCGGTTCGGACGTAATGACTGCACTATTTACGGCAGGCCGCAGGTCGGCGGCATCCGACTCGTCGCTATCGAACCCGTCCTCATCTTCTTCCGAATCTGGGACTTCTCCCACTTCTCTCCAGTTGGACATGGCTTCTGACCGTCATCGCCTCATGTTGGAACGGGGATCGTGAATGTACGCTTGGATGATCTTGGCTGAGGGACCGAGCCAGCCGTATAAAGCGCGTGAACGGCGGTTCAACTCCAGGGATTATTCGGTCGGATACTTGCTGGTCCAAGAAGGCGTACGGATGAGGGACTTGATCGTTTTGGAGATCGTTTTCGCAATTGATGGTTCACGGATAGCAGGATAGGTGACGGCAGTCAAGGGGTCTTAGACCTGTGAGGTACTTGTCGATGCTAGTTGATTCAGAGAGCACACGAGTACCCATGAGCTCCGGCCTACCTACTAGTAGGCAATAATTTGGCCACTAAACGCGCTGCAAGCAACCCGGGAATCTTTGATGGGGAGACGCGTTTGGGAGACGCGCAGGCCGAAGCAGGTTTAGCGTACCGTCACCGGAATTTGCTTATGTAAGCAATCGAACTACACGGCTATTGAGGCGGCAGGCCGGTGCAGTTGAGTGTGGGTAAAAGGGCAACTTACAACTTACAAGCAATACTGGAAACCACGCGCAGACGACTTGGTTAGATTCCCTTGGAACACGGGGCATCATCTTTCGGCCTTTAAGATCTCATTCTGTCCTTGGAGTACGAGTACTTGGCTGGTAAGCGAACCTTGCCCCGTATCCTTTCCTTCACCAGTGCGATCACAGCGCCCCAAAATCCATTACGTTGACAGACTCTAGACTCCTTCGCCATGGGTGGCCTGCAAAGGGCCTTTCCAGTTGCTCTGGCGGTTGTTTGTGGTGTTGTTGGCGGTAGGTCTGGCCGTTTTGCAAATCATCGGATCCGATAGTTGCATCTCTCGGCAAATGACGGAAGGCTGACTCGACATGGCTTTCTCGCCCACAGGTTACTACACCTTTGAGCCTGTCATTGCGCCAGCCCAGCCCGTTGCTTCCGACACTTCCAGGTCGTGAGTCTCCGTATCTTTAGAAAATATCCCTCATTTTGTTAAGAAATTTGGCTGCAGGCGTGAGTCAAACGCTCAAGGCTCGGGAGCGGCAAGGCCGCAGTCTGGTGCCGGGAAGGGTTCAAGTAATCCTTGAACTTGCACTGCAGAAAGAAAATCGCAAAGGGCTTTCCACTTATGCTGGTCAAACTACTTTCAAGCGTTTTATTCAACTCCCCGGCCAGTGGGCCAATTTAAGAGTATAAAGAACAGCGTTTTAACTCAAGACAAGGGTGAAAGGTGAAAGGCCGTCAATTGCGAGAATGAACCAGTACGGGGCATCCTAACCATAGGCTCATTAACAGATACCCTCATTATTCATAATGGTCATAATCCAAGGACATATATGTACGTTGATTGACGTGCAAGGATTGCCAATTTTCATCGTTTGACTGAGACGCCTCAAAGACCGAATGTGTTCGCCGGCAATCCTCTTATCACTCCGAAAGTGCTCAAATGAATGGGGCATCCAGCCCCCAGAATAGTCTGTCCCAATCTATCGAGTCTAGGTCCATTCTGCCCTGTAAAGCTTGCCATTGCTGCTCAAGAAAGGCAGTCTCCGACTCTGGTTCAACTTGCATGGAGGCATTGATGATCCTGCGATCATCAGGGTTCGCCGACTCAGGCGTCATTGGGGGCGTTCCTCCGTGTGGCCGAAGCTTGCCGGTTGATAAGCTCTTGAGAGTCTCGAGCGCCGGGTGAGCTGCCCTGTGCTGACCCAGGACCTGTATGGACAGTTCAAGGAGCTTCGACGCGAGGGGCGACTGGTCTTTGGCTTCCTGCAGTATACTCCACGCATCAGTGACCTCTTCGCCGGTCGCAAAGCCCTCTTGCGACTCGGTACCCATGCAGGCGTCGAGCACAAGGGCAATACAAGCAATAAAGACACTGCGAAGCACCATGTTTGTTCGTTGGCGGAACGAGACAAACGGCAAGTCCTCTTTGCGCAGCTGGTGCTCAATGTGAATGATGAGTCGTGCCGACTTGAGACATTCCACATGAGAGTACGCAAACGCTGGCTCGACCGTGCCTCTGGCAAGGTAGGGCAGGTGAAGCTTGCACAGCTGGCGATGGAGAAGAATGTTGAGAGTGTACCGTTGCACGGTGATGGTTGGAGATCGGCGAGGATCAGTAGCTGGTAAGTGACTCCAAGCTACGTTGTCAAGGGAGAAGAAGGACGGCATCTCCTTCATGAACCGCTTGAGCCGTGTGTCTACCTCCATCACCTGGCCATAGTCCATGGCTTCGGGACTCAGGAGGACAAAGGGGCTGCGATCAACGAGGGAATGACACACTTCGGCCAGTTTCACACGCTGCAGCAGGTACGACACGCAGGTCGGTTCATCTAGAGGGCGGTCAACAGTATCTTGCCCGCTTACAAGATCCTCGTCGTGGATGTTTCGGGGTTTGCGAACCGCCATTTGACTGGGATGGATTGTGTATGTTCCCTCTTGGGGGACTGAGAATTGCGAGAGCATCCTACGAAACAGTCAGGCTCTTTTTCCGAGCAGAATTACTGATGGGAGGATTCGAACTCACCAGTCGCTGGCGGCAAGATACCACCACACTCTTCGCCCAATTTCCGCCTTGACGCTATCCATCTGCGAAGCCGAGTCTTTGGGGTAGTCGATGGAGTGCAAGGCCAGCTCTCGACCCATGGCGATGGATTGGGCGACGAGCGTGCGGGCTCTCGAGGAGACGCCTTCAACGCCGCATAAGGCATAGAAGAGTATAATCATGGCCTGCGTGGCCTCCATGGAGACGTGTGTGATACGATGAGCATGGTCGACGACATCCAAGGCCGCCTTGAGCCAACCCGTCATCTGGGAGTTGGCCTCGGCGGCATTGACAAAGAGGCACCGCGAATCATCATGCGTGGTCCAGGAGTATGTCGCACTGGTACAGATGCTCAGCAGAAGGAGCAGTGTGCCAAGATTGATCTCACCGCCCTGTTCCAAACAGTCATACATGGAGTCGATGAGGCCCGTCAGAGAAGGGGCATGGAGAATGTGGTGAAGATGGCCGACGTCGCTAATGTACTTTTGCTCAAGGACATGGGCCTCTTCGCGGCGAGGGATCCAGATGCATCTGACGACTTGAGAGGCCACTGCCGGCGACGAGGGGCCGGCGCTTGGCTCGGCGACGAAGGAGGACGGCTTGGTGATGAGGCGAATGGGACAGGTGCGGAAAGTGATGGGATCCGCGACAAGGGAATCCTATGAGCCGAACGTTAGAGGGCCGGGGAGACTATGGCCCTAGGGGATCGTCGTCTCTTACCAATAGCTGCTGGCCCGAGCATGACTTTTCAAGCCACAAGGCATCGGCCGTGAGACGCTGGAGGCGCGAAGGGACGGCTGACGGTATCAACGGTTGCTGCGGCGGCGCAGGACCAGCACCAGCACCGCTCTGCTTGCCTGGTTCACGGGCCTGAGAGGCGACCAGGGCCTCGAGCCGCTCCAGGCGGGAGAGCAGATCGTGAGTAGACACATCGGGGCCGGCACCGGGCACATCATCCTTGGCCTGGTGCGACCGCGGCGCGACTTGGGCCGGCACGCCGTCATGCTGGCAGGCCACTCCGCGAGACGTGCAGTTGGAGCAGGGGAAGACGCGGCTGCACCGCAGCTTGCGGACCCTGCACAGCGTACACGACACCGGCCGCTGTCTTGGCTGGCGACCCATCCTCTCAGGCTTCGGGAGGCGGAGCGCCACCCAACTCAACTGCTTCCCTACCTAACAGCGTACACCATATAGAGGCACGCAGGTATGTCCAGGTACCCGTCCTGATCCGGAAGAAGCACTTGCAGGCTGCTTGTACCTTGAGCTCGCGTGGCCTCTTGGCCGCGGACGGGAGGTGCCGAGCGTGTCTCTCCTGTGCTGTCTTGTGCTGTGCCCTCGGGGCCCCCAAACGAGACGGTGACAAGATTCGGGGTATGTGCAGTTGCATCTTGTAAGTCGGATCCATGGACGAGCAGGCTTAGTAGCCGCGGATCTTCTCGGATTCTCCGCGGATTTGCCGCGGCTTCCGGCGTAAGCTGACTTCCTCCGAGACGATTGCGGCCCAATTGGGGTAAGCCCCGAGCCGGTTTTGTGGGCCCAGCCCGGCCTTGCTCCCCCGTTCACGAGTCCGATCGCGCCAACGCTCCCTTCACTCATTGGATTGGGGTAACGTGCTTGCATGTCGACAAGGTCATTACCCCCGCACAACTCAACCCCCCAAATCGACATCCCTGGTTGTCAACACTCCTTGCGTGCATCTCACGTAGTAGCTCCACGGCTAAGAGCACATCAATCTTCTCCCCCCTGGAAATCACAGCAATTGAGCGTAACTACACCATCCTAAAGACGGGCATCTTGATAGGTTGTGGCCATTCAGCTGGCGACTTTTCAAGTCCGAGGCGGATGAGCCCCTTCACACATGTGACGGACGCGGACCCTCATGTCCGAATCTATCCCTGCTCACCGGCCCTTTTGAAGCAGGTTACATGTAGCTAGAGTTAGGGGCGATGCTGCAACAAGACCTCAAGTAGAAAACGAACAGGGGATGGTGGATCATAGTCATGACTTTAGAAAAAAGCCATGGCAGATCTTATCAATCAAGAAGTCGAGGGCGTTCCAGGTCACCATCGTTAACGTGCTGCCACTTCAAGTCTCTACTCTCTCAGTGTTAGCGGATGCAGTGTCTCTATTATACCCCCTTTTCACCATACAGCCCCAAGTCATACTTCACACACGTGTATGCGTGTAACCACTCTTACTCTTCTGGTCGCGGTAGACAGACAACATGCCAGTCTCGAGCATATCAGAAAAGGAATCCACGTCCCTTCACGGGAGCCCAGATTCTTCACCTCAGAAGTCGTACAAGGACATTGAGCGCCTAGACGGCAACTCCGCAACCGCCAAAGCCAGAGAAACACCAGTCCGCGACCCCAATGTCGTCGACTGGGACGGACCTGATGATCCCGAGAATCCCCTGAATTGGCCCTTTTCAAAGAAGTTTGCCGCCTTGGGCATTGTCTCGGCCATCACCTTCCTAAGGCAAGTCGACGAATATTCCGAGCACACTGAGATATCAGTTTGGATTCAGGCTTACACGCTGTTCTTGCGCAGTCCCTTGGCGTCTTCCATCTTCGCACCCGGCATCCCGCAGGTTATGGCCGACTTCAAGTCAACAAGCGAAGAGCTCGCCTCGTTCATCGTTTCCGTCTACGTCGTCGGCTACTGCTTCGGGCCTCTCGCAATCGCGCCGCTTTCCGAACTGTATGGCCGCGTGCCGCTATACCAGATTTGCAACGCCGGCTTCCTCATCTTCAGCATCGCCTGCGCCGTGGCTCCGAATCTGGGCGCGCTCGTCGTCTTTCGTTTTCTCGCTGGGCTTGCCGGCAGCTGCCCGATGGCCATCGGGCCGGGCACCATTGCCGATCTCGTAACGACAGAAAAACGAGGCAAGGCCATTGCCGCCTGGGTGTTTGGTCCGTTGTTGGGACCCGTGATAGGACCGATAGGTAAGTGCTTTTGGGCGAACGAGATTTTAGGTTACAATTGTTCTAACCCGAGACTGCGATTAGCTGGAGGATACCTGACCCAGGCCAAGGGCTGGCGATGGTCCTTTTGGGTGCTTTCCATTGCTGTAAGCCGGAGCGTTCCATTTCCAGATCGCCAGAATACTTGCTAACAGCCATACCCATCTGTCTGCAGGGCGGCGTCATCATGCTGTGCTCCTTGGCGCTAATGCGAGAGACCTATGCATACACCATTCTCAACCGGAAGGCCAAGAAGCTTCGCAGAGACACCGGAAACGAGGCGCTCCGGTCTGTTCTAAACACAGGGCGCTCCTCAAATGACGTCTTTGCCCTGGCCATTGTGCGGCCGACCAAGATGCTCCTCTTTTCCCCCATAGTGTTTCTCCTCTCCTTCTACATGTTCATTCTATATGGATATCTTTACCTTATCTTTACCGCTTTGCCCGGACTTTATCAGAAGGACTATGGCTTCTCGACCGGCCAAGTTGGTCTCACGTATCTCGGCACCGGGGTGGGCTCAGCCGTTGGCTTGGTAGTCTGCGGCGTCGCATCCGATCGCCTTGCGGAATCGTTAAGACGGAAGCATCAGGGAAACCTCAAGCCAGAATATCGCCTGCCTCTCATGGTGATTGCGGGACTGGCCGTCCCCTTTGGTCTGTTTTGGTTCGGTTGGACGGCCCAAACGCGCCAGCATTGGATCCTCCCCATCATCGGCACGTCGTTGTTGGGTTTCGGCTTGACGCTGGCTTTTGTAAGACCAGGCCCAAACACCAGCTTTCCTGAAGGTATACTGACAAGCTCTTAGATGGCTACTTCAATATACTTGGTAGATGCCTTCGGTGCATACGCTGCGTCTGCCGTGGCCGCGAGTACCGTGTTACGATCGTTGGGCGGTGCTCTTCTGCCGTTGGCCGGGGGCAGAATGTTTGATACACTCGGCTTTGGATGGGGTAGCTCACTGTTGGCTTTTATCGCACTGGCCATGGTTCCGTGTCCCGTCATCTTTTATCGGTACGGTGAGCGAATCAGGGCCAGAAAGCTTTTCGGAGTTCAGTTCTGAGAAGAAGCCAAGGGGCCGAATTTTGTATCATTGAGGCGATGTAAGAGACTGCGTGATTAGGTATAGGGGCTACGACGAATGATGGGCGAGTGTTTTCTGTAGACGCCCGTGATGACACCTTTGGAGAAAATGTATAGCAGCATGATCGCCACTTCTACTCGTTTGCGAGCAGAGAGACTTTGGTTTGATAAAATACTGCGCCACACCTTGCACTTTAGTCTTTAGGGTTGTGGTGCAAGGCGTACAATCAGCCGAAGGCTGCGAGTCTGGCCAACAGTCAAGCAGTCACCCAACAATCAGCACAGTATCTACAATCATACATCTGTACCTTGGAAAGTGTCGTTCTTGCGGGTAGCATCAAGTGGAGTTACGTAGATCCGTGGCCACCTTGTAAGGATTCTGGGTGAGAACCTGTCGTTTGCGAAGTTGCTGATCCCTCATTTTCATCTTAATTCCTTCCGGCGGCGACGCATAAGTCAGGTGATTGAGGTCAAACGGGGCGTCCAGCATCAGACCCTGCAGCGTTTTCACACGCGAGACGGCCACGTAGCTCAATCCGGTCTGAAAGTCACGGCAGGACAGATCCGTCACGATCATGTCTTCGGTGATGCTCTGCGACTTGTGAACTGTAATGGCGTAGCACACGATCAGGGGAAACTGCGTACGAGTGCAGAGTGTGGCTCCGACGAGGAAGTCCCTGTTTACTGGCAGAATCGGGACAATCTTTCTGCCATCTGCGGTGGTCAGGAATACCGGCCCCGTGTACTTGTCAAACTCCATCATGATCACACAGGGAGGGTTTTGCATGGGGTCAGCTCCAGGCGCCCAGGCGATATCGTATACTGTACCACGTGCGCCGTTGCAGAGGCCAACCGGCTGCCAAAGGTTGGACGTCAGCATCAGACGGGCGCCAATGCATACAGGAATCTGCTTCGCAAAGGTTGCCTGCCTTGTCGTCAGGAGCAGCAGCAGCACCGGGGCCAACATTCTTAGCTATGACCTGGATGACAGGCCGGCCTAGGCGGTCGAGGTGGTAGTGGTTATATTCGTTCACCCTGTCTTTCGTGGCGTATACTCGTAGGGAATTGACGAACTTGGCAACCTCCTGATCGTCCAGCTTCGCCTGAACACGGCTGGAGAGGAGCTTCCAGGACTCCATAGATAGTTGGAGCAGCCGCAATTCCTCAAGAGCTGAGCGAAACGCTCCCTGATCGTCGCCGCGCTGACGCTGGGCAACCTTCAAGAAAACCGTCTTGTCGAAGCGCCGATATGCGCTCCTGCTCTTGATCTCTACCCCCTGCACCTCCTTGTCGTAATAAAGGGGCTTCTGCAGTACAGGGGGAAGCTGAAAGAAGTCGCCAACCAGGAGGATATTAAGACCACCGAAGAACTCCTCATTTCTATTCGGGAACGCCTCACGGAGACGGTCATCAATCCATGACAGCTGTCGCAGACCCAGCATGCTCTTCTCATCGACGATCAGGTACTTGATATCCCTCAGCTTCTTCTGAAGCTGAGCTTTGTCGATCGCTGACAGGGGCTTGAAGTCCTTGTTGATGGGGAGGTGCAGCAGGGAGTGCAAGGTAGTGCCCGATATCTGATTTCCCGCAACCCCCGTGGGCGCGGCACGCCAAACAGGCGTCCCTCTTCCGCCCGAGGCGGCTTGGAGGTGCGCTGAGAGCAGATTAATGAGGTATGACTTGCCCGTGCCACCGCCACCGTCCACATGGAGTAACAACTGGGAACAGGCCTGGGTCAGAAAGTGGCCCATCACCGTATCGTACACTAGGCGCTGCTCCGGATTCAGGGTATCACGAGCCTCCAGCGGCTGATGGTCCACATCAAGGTGAAGAGGGTTTTCGGCTTTGCGTTGCTTCCAGAAGTCGCCGTGGAGAATGCCGTCATCGGTATACCGTCCAACGTGGGGAGTCCAGTCATAATTCACATCGACATCTCGCCGGCCCAGCACGTCGATATCATCCTCCTCCAGCGGATGATCTGGCAGCATACGGGCGAGTTCATGCCAATCTTCCTCCATGACAGGCTCTTCGTGCTCCTCCCGCTCAAACTCGTCGTCCTCTGCCTGCAGCTCATTTGCTCCCACCTCGCCGTAATGGTCGTCCTCATGGAAATGGTGTCGCTGCCGGCAGCACTGGTACGCCGCCGCAAAGGACTCAAACCGCTGCCCGTCTACAGCAAGCAGCTCCTCCGGAGAGCGATGCGGATGGGCCATCATCAACTTGACACGGCAGAAGTCATGAAACTGGGGCGACGCTTCCGCTGACCTGTACCGAGGGAAGTAGGATAGGACCCTCTTCTTCGCGTTCGCACCGAGTCTCCTCCACGTCTTGAGATTGTAGAAATGCAGGTACTCGAGATAGGTTATACTCTCATGTTGGTCATTTCTCTGCAGATATTTCCGGTAGCTGCCGACAGCCTCACTGACATCCTCGTCGACGCGGTACGACCGCGCATGCTGCTCCAACGGGCGGCAGTCGACGTACACAACCATCCGAGTGCCTTCCTGCAGAGGGATGTTGAGCAGCAAGTGGGAAATTTCCTGCGCTGAATAATCTCTCTCGGCAATCAGCTTATTCATAAGGCGAGAAGAGAAAGACAACAGGGGTTGGTGGTGTGCTGTATGCGGCAAAACCTGATCCGCCAGCCTGCAGTAAGGCTCTGTCTTCTTCTCCGATTTGCTGCAGTACTTGGCAGCGTACGTAATGACTGCTTGCAAACTGGTGCATGGAGATATGTCAATGTTGGCCAGCCATCCCAGAATGATGGCAGGGTTGAAATGATTCATGAGGCTGTCGTTGCGGGCCGCCTCGAAGATGTAGTACGACTTGCCTTCCTTCCTGATGACCGCGGCCAGCTCTCGCAAGGCACGGGGGAAGTCAAAACGACACTCCCTTTCCGGATTGGCTGCGTTGGCCGCCTCAATATCGGCAGCAGCTCCTTCCATATCCCTCGCCAGGTCGCCGCTTCCTTTTCTGACACGCAAGCAGTACGTGGTATTGCATCTGTGGCGCTGGCAACGGTTGACAATTTGCGAGAGCCGCAGGAATGTCATCTCCACGCCCAGCGGATCTACGCTCAGCGGGTTACCCTCCCCCTGAGGCACAGTCCTACGGGGCTCCGGGTTCACGGCCGTGATGTGGAAGCCCCACGTGCGTGCAAAAAGGTCTCGAGCGGCTTCGTCCCCCATGTCGGCTACCGGGCCATTCTCCATCCAGTACAGGCCGTGGTTGTGTGGACTCCCGCGCCCTTGCCATTCATACCGATCCCAGTAATCCGTCACGTTAAACTTCGTTCTCAACACGACATCCCGAAAGAGACAGTATCGGCGGTGAAAGTGGAAAGCAGCAATGTGAGGATTCTGCCGCAATAAGTACCGCGACAATGCCATCCTTTCCGGCTCGGACGCTCGCAGCCATTCCCCATATCGGGGCATGTGTTGGTAGAGGCTCCGCCAGTGCAAATCGGCCGGGCTAAATGTGATAAATGCGCCAGGACAGCCCAGGTCATAGGCATAAGCCTCGAGGTCCTGCCTCTTTCTGTTCCAAAAGGGACGCGTACCGCGAATCGACACCGCTTGCCTTGTGATCGAGTTGATCAGCGCCTGCGCCTCGGGATCCTCGCTGTGTTCGAGTGCCTGAAGAAGCTGCTCTCGCGTGAGCGGTTCGCGAGTGCCATCATGTTGCTTCACAAAGAATTTCGACCGCGCACGTGCTTGGGACCGCATCAGCGTGTTGAATGCGACGAAACGGAAGGTCGGGTGCCGCGCAAAACGGCCGTCGTGCCACCGCATCGCGTGCTCGATGTAATCCTTGTACTCAATGGACCGCAAGCGAGGCTCCACAAAGTCGGCTCTGCCGTCTGGAAAGAGGCAGGGGAATGCCAAGGAGAGCAGGGCATGAGAGCGATTGAACTCATTGATGGGCAGAGAACAGGCCGTAATAAACCTTACGTATAACACTTCGAGTTGGTCTGGGTCAATCGAATCTCCAGATTGATCGTTCAGCCGACGCCGTTTTCGGGGACTTTCTTCAGCCGTAACACGAGCTTGTTCAAGAATAGTTCGTATATTTGTGACCTTTGCCGTCCGTGGCGCGCCTCTCTGGAGGCCGTGACCGTCAGGGGGAGGATCCGTAAGGTGCTTGGCTGGGGCTGCCGTTCCACCAGAACAAGAATACGCTTTGTCACAATGCTTGCAGCGCCATTCTTCTTTTCCAGTCCGTTGATTGTAATATCTTGTCTCTACCTCCTCGTCTGGCATATGGGAGAAAACCCATGACGTTCTTGGCTTGGCCGAGGAGGTTGTGGAGGCAGTACGAGGTCGCGACGATTGGCATTGAGAAGTTTGGCTCTCGTCTGGCTTATTAAAATGCTGGCTGGAAAGGCCCGAAACATCGTCTGATATTGACGAACCTCTTCGTGGCGACGTTTGAACAAAGGGCAGCCGTGGTTGAGGCATGGTGGTTATGGTATTACCTTAGGTAGAGAGCTAATACAGTTAGTTGACAGAAGCGGGGAGAGAAACTTGGGACGGCGACACGCTACCCTATATGCGTGAATTTATACCTGCGTTTTACGCGTTTTTATGCCCCAATAGGAACCCCTTGCTGCCTGGAGGCTGATCAGACGAAAAACAACACGTACACACATACTTATATTTACGCGTTCTCTCTGACGCGTCACCACGTTCGTGTTAATTGCCAGGAAACCACTGAATTTAATCCATAGGACCACCATCCAATATGAACAATATATTGCCAATATGGATAGGCTTATATTGTATTGTGACAATGACTCGTGCAATCGCCAATTAGGCTGAATTAGCCCACTGGTGTGCGGCGCATTACGCTTGGTCTCCTAGACCAACGGTCGACTTTGCGTTTAGGGGATTCTGGTATCGGCGAAACTTTGTACCGATAATTTGGAGTTGCTGATTGGCCTGGAACCGATATAATTCCGGTCCGGTCCCCGCTGAGCCACGTCTTCCAATCCAGGTCCTTCGCGCTTTCCAACGCTTTGCCGTTTCCTTCAGACCCGTGTCCGCACTCGTGCAGACTTCCCATGATATCTTGCCTCGCTTGTGGACGTCCGCCGACCACCTTATTGCAGCCTCGTTGCGGCTTCTGCGCGTTGCGAATCAAATGGCTACTCTATCGGAACATGATATCGAACTAATCGCGCGCGATCCTCTGGGGGGCTCTCTGGACCATTTAATGAAGTCACTTCAGGATGCAGAGCAGTCTTGCTCCTCGAAATCCGATCCGCATGACGATGCCAACAATTTCGAACAAGACCGCCAGGATATCATATCGCGTCTCCTGACTACTTTGATGGGGACAAAGGTGGCCTTTCGTCTTCTGTCAAAGACTAGCGGTCGAGATGTGGCTTCTGACCTGGCCCTTTTGTTCTCACGCATTCGGAAAGGAGACTTCACCTACAGCTACTACCGCCCTCTCGTGAGACTTGTCCTTCGGAAGGCGTCCGACTCTGAGATCTGGAGCGCCGTGCTTGATCTCATCACCACGCTCACCCGAGTGACGCCTCCTGAAAGCGTCCCAGCCACATTCGACAGCACGCCCATTACTCATTCCTCCGCTTCCCAGCAAGGTGTCGAACAGACACGAGAGTTGGTGGAAAGAAAGGTCTTTGAGGAGATCAGACTCTGCACATATCGCGACGTGGAAGGGTTCTTTGAGAAATACTTCGAAGGAAAAGACTGGACGCGCCGTGCCTTGGGCGTCTACGAGGCAGAACGTTCAACCGCGCAGGCAATAACGCAGGAGCCTAATTTCAGTTACCTAGTGAAAGCTTGTTGGATCAATCAAGCCTCGTTCTTAGCTCTCAACCAGCCTTCGCCGGTCCAACTGAACGACAACTAGACCAGCAGCCACAAGGATTCTGAGACTCGTTTTCACAGCTCACGCCACTGCGCCACGGCGAGCGTGTCATAGCATCACGACCGGGGTGTTGCAGTCTCGATTGCAAGTTGTTGCCCCACAAAAGACCAAGCTATCCGGAAGAGGAAACACCAACCAGAAGCTTTTGCACTTGCTAGCAGCCTAGCACTGTAATGAACCGCGGTTGATCGGTTCACGTGACGAGTGCATTCCGCACGCCGCGCTTAGTCATAGCCGTTGATGACCCGAGTTATTCTCTGCCCACGGCCAGCTGGAAAGCCTGCCTCATGCGAGCCGAGACGCCGGATCCCAAAATCTTTGCCCTTTCGCCCAAGCAGCAAGCCCGCCCGCCCACGCGCCCCAATTAGACCTCTCGGTCTACCCTCACCCGAAAGGGAAAAAAGAACAAGACTCCCGAAGAACCGAGCACCTCGCTCGACCCCAAGCCGCCGACCATGCTGCGCACCCCGGCGTCCAGCCTGCTGCGCAAGAGCCTGGTGCGCAGCGCCCCCGCCGCCGCCGTCGTGTCCCGAGCTTCGTCGACGCACGCAATCTCGAAGCCAACGCTCGCCAACATCGAGAAGCGATGGGAGGGCATGCCGCTCCAGGAGCAGGCCGACCTCTGGATGGCCCTGCGTGACCGCATGAAGGGCAACTGGAAGGAGCTCACTGTCCAGGAACAGAAGGCCGGTGCGTGCTGAATACCCCGAGTAATCCCTCTTTGCTGGCCTTTAAATGCCTCTCGGAGGGGTCAATCGTGCTTCTTGCAGGCCAATGCCTTTTGTCCGAGCCTATCATGGCCTGGCCATGCTCTCGGGCACTGCGGATGGCTTGTCGGCTCAAGTGTCGGCTTCCGTCGCCATTGGCCCATGCGCATACCTGTCGAGGATTGCGCATGTCATCGCGGCTTGACAACAACCTCGAGATCTGCGCATGTCCGCATGAATTCTTCTGTCTGGAAGCTAACTCAACGCCAATTGATAGCTTACTGGATTGCCTTCGGCCCCCATGGTCCCCGTGCCGTCGACCCTCCCGGCACCAACGCCCGCATCGCCTGGGGCGTTGCCATGGGCATCGGCGCCAGCGTGGCCATCTTTGCCATTATCCGATCCTTCGCCAAGCCCGCACCTCACACCATGTCCCAGGAGTACCAGGAGATGGCCAACGAGATGCTCAAGGTATGCCCGAATACCGTCTCCCTACCGCCAAACTCCATTGCCTAACCTTCACATTACAGCAACAAAAAGCCGACCCCATTACTGGTCTCTCCTCCGAGAACTACACCGGCAAGGGCCAGGTCCAGTCGCCTCCAAAGGGCCAGTAAAACTACACTGCGAAAACAGCGTCATCTCTTTTGTGATAGAAGCCCTGGTGTCTTGCGGGAGGAAAACATCCCGCATCTTGTACAATGGACTTGTGAGCGTGTGAGGGGTTGGCAGGCTTGGACGTGCGAGGACGCGCCATGTGGTTGTCGCGGATGTAAATACTGTAATACATCAGCGGGAGTCGAAGTCACGTCTGCACGTCTCCACTGCTAAGCCCAGGCCGTGATGAAATATTCGCTAAACATTACTTCCTAAGTTGTTCGCTTCATGAGAAACCCAATCCAACGCCTCGCAAGCATGTACGGAATCAGCGTCGGTTCCTTGCCGGCTCTCTAACCACCGCTCTGACCGGCCTCTCTAAGGCGCTCGAATGTCACATCCGGGGTTGAGCCAGGACGGAGACTGTTGATCTCCTCCTCCTCTATCCGCCGATCTACTTCAAAACGTCCATCTTTGCCCCAATACAACGCCTTCTCCGTACCCTTGACGCAGCCTTCTGTGATGAGGACGTAAGGCGTCGGGGCGTCGAACATGGGTTCTGCCAACACTCGCTCCATTTCCATCTTCAGTCCTCTTGCTCCCGTCTCGGATGCAGAGGCACGCTCGGCGATGGCATGCAAGGCCTTTTCGGTAAAGTAGAGTCGCGAGGGGTACGTCTCGAACAGCGCCTTGTATTGTGTGACGAGACTGTTCTTTGGCTCGGTCAGGATGCGGAGCAAATCACTCTTAGAGAGGGGGCTCAGGGCACAAATGTTGTGTAGCCGGCCGATGAGCTCTGGTATGAATCCAAAATTCTGCAAATCTGCAGGTGTCGCTAGATCCATGGGAGTAAAGGAGCTGGCTGGCGCAGTTTCGTAGTGGGCCAGATGCATGTAGGCTTCTGCGGGTAGGATGGCTTTACTTCCAGACATGGTCGATCGACCCTTTACTTCTCCTCCGAACCCCATGGAGGGCTTCGCCACACGCTGTACAATGGCCTTATCAAGGGCGACAAAGGCGCCGCAAAAAATGAAGAGAATGTTTGTCGTGTCAATGGTATATTGGTCCACTTTACCGCCTGGGGGTGCGGCCTGGGATGAGTTGGAAGGGGGCCCAGGGGAGTTGATGTTGGTGGTGATCGGGGGCGTAGACCTCGACGATCTGCTGTCCTTGACATTGATTGTCACTTTGGTGCCTTCTACGAGCTTGAGGAGGGCCTGCTGTACGCCTTCACCACCGACGTCTCGGCCTGTTGGGGATTCTCTTCGAGCCAGCTTGTCGAACTCGTCCAGAACCACAATGCCACGCTCTGTTGCCTTGATATCGTAGTTTGCCTCAACCAGCAGACGCTCGATGCAGGTTTCCACGTCTTGTCCAATGTATCCCGCTTGCGTCAATGAATTGCAGTCGCATATCGAGAAAGGCACTTTAATCTTTTTGCTCAGAGTCCTGTTTCACTTAGCAAACTCAGTCACCCTCTTTTCAATGGATGGAGGGCTTACTCTAGTATGTAAGTCTTGCCAACGCCAGTGGGACCAATCAACAAAAGGTTGCTCTTGTCGATCTTGACTGGAACTGGCCCTGAGGTGTCTTCGGGGGCGTAGAGATGATCAAGCGCGTGGTCTTCAAAATCGTCGATTTCGTAGAGCGGGCGGACAGATTCATGATGGCCGGGGAAATCATCTTGGGTCATCTGATCAGCGGAGCGCCGTTCGGGATGCCTGCACACTGCCGGCTGACCTTCGACGGGGTGAGACTCGCGCCGTCTCTGGTGAAGCTCCCGATCACGTGCGAATCGCTGTCGCATGTGCTTTTCTTGTGCATTTCTTTCTTCGTGTTCATGCTGGTGTCGGCGGCGCAGGTTCTGGTAGTGGTTGAACAATGTCGAGCATATTGTCTTCTTGGCTCGGTCTTGTCCGACGACATATTCGTCAACACGCTTCTTGAGATCGCGAGGATAAAACTGCGGGACGCCGAAACTAGATTTACTGAACATCGGTCCGCGGCCGCCATCTAGCGTGGGGTCGTAGCTGCCAGTGAACCCAGAATTAAAGTCTGGCGTGCGCCGGGAGGCCTGCAACGGTCGGAACGATGATAGGTGGCGACAGGATGTGCATCGAGGCGGCCGGCATGCCCTTCTCAAGCCCTGACAACCGGTCCGCACCGATCGGCCCAATACCCTTGAGGCCGCCATCATATCGAAGGTGAGTGTATCGAGGGCACGGGCCCTTTTGTTCACGGCCTGTTGATATAGAAACGTCGCTGCGACACGGAGCAGAGGTCAAGCTCGGAGCTCTCCATTCAGTTCAGGTCACCGGATGCGGGGAAGTGTCGGTGAGGGCTGAGGCCGAACGGCGCCGTCGGAGCGGGCTGGGGACCGAAGTGACGGCGTCCAGGCGTTGGGATAGGATCTGGAGCTTCTGTCGAGGACCTACAGTCACCGGGGCGTGGGTGTGAAGCACAGCAGACGAGTCGTCTACGGCATGAGGGACGGAAGTCGAGAAGGGCAGTGGGATGTCTCGGTCGGATACACGCGAAGATGACCACGCACGCTTAGAGACGGCAGGTACTTCGTAGACCCGGGCTGGTGCGGGGGCCCGTTATCGGCGGCGCTACGAGCCGGCGAGCATTAGGAGCTTAGGAGCATCAGCCAGTTGACCGACAAAGCTGCGAACAGCTTCCGTCACTGTTGGGAGGCGCGGCAGTTGGTCTTGCCAGAGACGGCGTTGATCGTGGATACCAGTGCGTGGTGCGAGGTACCTTGGTGTGGCTCTTGGATAATTGGACCCATCTTGTTCGAGTGCGCACGTCAGATACTTCCCGAGCACAAGGTACAAGCCTCATCCTCTGTGCCCTTTTGTGAAAGTCTTAGAAATTACCTCGACTTAGGTAGGTATGCTGTCTCGGCAAGCCAAGACTGTGCGACTCGAGAACGGACTGCTCTGCTGAATAACATTCTGGCTGGGCATAATTCTATTGTATAGACACGACTCTAAACAAGGCCTGCCTCTGCAGTCTCCACCCACCAAGCGGCCAGCAGCATTGATCTTGTAGCCTACTTTCTGGCCAAAGTAGACAGCTGATTTACGAAGTACGCAGGCCGGCTCTGATGAAGAACCGGGCAGGGCGGCAGGAACTGTTGGCAGCACTCCGGCTCACCTGCCACTTGCCAGTCTGCACTCTGCAGATGCAGATGGTGTCGATGATCGCGGCGTTCCATGTTGGTGGTTGGCCTCTAGTGGCAGCATGGGAAGCAGCCACTGCACTACTTCGTAATCAATCAGCAAGAAGCGGCACAGCGTTTCACTCCGCAGCGACCACCCTATGCAAGATGCAGCCATGCTACCTACCATGTTAAGCCAAGCCCGGCGGCGGGCAATCTCAGAGCTGTCTGCGTTGGGGAGCTAGACGTCATTGGGACATGCTATCTCGGTATCGATAAAGCTTGTACCGTCGTGCAGGCCATCATCGGCAGGCCAACGCGGGAGCTCCTGATCATCTCAACCTCCTCCATATATCCATCTCGCGCTCATTGGGTCTCTTTGGACATCCTGGTACTTCTTCCAGATCTTTCCCAAAAAGCCACAGAGTCGCACCTTGAGCAGCTGTGCACCCACCTTTCTGCAGCTCTCCCGGACCTACTGCCAGAGCCCTCGGCCGGAGTCGCTCATTGCATCATCGCCTTCCGACGTCCAAATTGTCTTGCATCCTACCCCGCCTGACCACCGACAGCCATCGACTGTACAATTGCAGGAGCGGCAATCATCGACGATGGCCTCAATCGTCGAAACCTCGTCCAATTCCTTGGATCCCAACACCAGCCAGGGCGCCGCCGCTGATATCCCCAATGATGGCACAGGTGAGTTGGAGCTTGTCGTGCGCCAGAAAGGCCCGACTGACGAATGGGACGCAGGCGTCGTCAAGTTGGATCCTTGGCTTTCGCCGTTCAGTGATGCTCTGAAGCGAAGATATTCGAGAGCCCAAGAATGGATCCGAGTCATCAATGACACCGAAGGAAGCGTCGAGAAATTCTCAAGAGTATACACTCTCGTCCATCTTCGCCTCTGGCCGTCAGCTGACAACGCGTCACCAGGGAACCGAGAAGTTTGGGTTCATTGTTGATTCCAATGGCAACATTACATACCGCGAATGGGCCCCAAATGCTGTGGAGGCTTTCCTCATCGGAGACTTCAGTACGTCCATCGGTTCATTGGACGTGTATTGGCAGGGTACTGATCGATCGCAGATGACTGGAACCGAACATCACATCCTATGCGCAAGGATTCATTTGGCGTTTTTGAAATTTCGCTCCCGTCCCAAAATGGCCAGCCCGCGATACAACACAACTCCAAAATCAAGGTGAGCTTACAGGTTAGTCCGTTACTCTATGAATCTATCACTGAACATTTCCAGATCTCACTCGTCGTCCCCGAGGGCGAGCGGTTGGACCGTATTCCAGCATGGATTAGATATGTCACTCAGGATCTGAGCGTCTCGCCCGCCTATGACTCTCGCTTCTGGAACCCTCCTCAAGGGGAGAGGTACCAGTTCAAACATTCGCGCCCCAGAAAGCCAGCCAGCGTCCGTGTATATGAGGCTCACGTCGGCATCTCGTCCCCAGATCAACGCGTCGCAACGTACAAGGAGTTTACCAAAACCATGCTACCACGAATCAAAGACTTGGGCTATAACGTCATTCAACTGATGGCAATCATGGAACACGCATATTATGCCAGCTTCGGATATCAAGTCAACAATTTTTTTGCTGCCAGCAGCCGTTACGGGCCCCCGGAAGACCTCAAAGAACTCATCGACACGGCTCATAGCATGGGTCTTGTTGTTCTTCTAGATATCGTCCATAGCCACGCGTCAAAGAATGTCCTCGACGGGCTCAACGAGTTTGACGGCACAGATCATCAATACTTTCATAGTGGAGGCAAAGGTCGCCATGATCAGTGGGATAGTCGACTCTTCAACTACGGCCATCATGAAGTGCTGCGTTATCTTCTGAGCAATTTGAGATTTTGGATGGACGAGTATCAATTCGACGGCTTTCGCTTCGATGGTGTTACAAGCATGCTATATCTGCATCATGGCATGGGCACGTGAGTATCGCCCTGCAAGCCACATGGCTCGATTGGGACCGATTCTAACTATTTTAGGGGATTCTCCGGTGGTTATCATGAGTACTTCGGCTCAGAGGTTGACGAGGAGGCAGTCGTTTATCTCATGATCGCCAACGAGATGCTGCACTCACTCTATCCTGAGTGCATAACAGTTGCTGAAGATGTCTCTGGCATGCCTGCACTCTGCTTGCCCCTTTCCCTTGGGGGCGTTGGGTTCGACTATCGCCTGGCAATGGCTATACCAGACATGTGGATTAAAATTCTAAAGGAGCTTAAGGACGAGCAATGGGACATGGCCAATATATGCCATACCCTCACGAATCGACGCCATGGCGAGAAAACTATTGCCTACTGCGAAAGCCATGATCAAGCGTGGGTACCATGATTCGTAGCGAGAAGAGCCTTTTGCTAATGATGGCACAGACTTGTCGGAGACAAGACCTTGATGATGCATCTCTGCGATGCGGAAATGTACACCAATATGTCGGTGTTATCGCCACTTACACCAGTCATTGACCGTGGCATGTCCCTGCACAAGATGATTCGACTACTTACGCATGGTTTGGGCGGCGAGGGCTACCTGAACTTTGAGGGCAATGAGTTCGGGCATCCTGAATGGCTCGACTTTCCACGAGAAGGCAACGAAAACTCGTTCTGGTACGCGCGACGACAGCTCAATTTGACTGAAGACAACCTGCTCCGCTACCAGTTCTTGAACAACTTCGACCGCCACATGAATAAGCTTGAAGAAAAGTACGGCTGGCTGCATTCACCACAGGCATACATCTCCCTGAAGCATGAGGGAGACAAAGTTATTGTCTTTGAGCGCGCGGGGCTGGTATTCATCTTCAACTTTCACCCAACGGAGAGCTTCAGCGATTACCGAATCGGCGTGGAGGTGCCCGGCACCTACCGCATCGCTCTCAACAGCGATATTAAAGAAGTTGGTGGGTACAACAGGATCGACGAGAACACGCGATTCTTTACGACCCCCATGGAATGGAACGGACGAAAGAACTGGACACATATCTATATACCGTGTCGTACGGCTCTGGTCAGTACCACAAATTTCCTATCGGCGATTTAGCGAGCTAACGTTGAAGCAGGTTCTGGCCTTAGAGGAAACGCTGTGAGTATAGGTAAACGTCAGTGTCGAAATTGCTGAAAGGATGCACTCCAAGCATTGGACGATCAAGGTGCATATTTTGAGCGTACATCGGTTCCGACTTGTATTTCGCTGTCGGACTGTCGCAGCTTGTAATAGATTGCTGAACGCCCGTAAACAAAAGATAATAGCCATATACGACCCAATTCCTAGCTCAAATGAAGTCAGAGTGAGCGAGAGACGTTGGATGCTTCGTAGCAAGCAGATTGTATATCGTGGCCTACAACCAGCCGTTGTCTGCTGTGCAACAAGGTGCCGCTGACGCCATCCGTGCAAGCCATCTCCTCCGTGTGTCCAGTTGAGACCTCGATAAGTACGTAGTCGTCTGCGTACCCTTGTGCAATGCTTCAACTAACAGGTGGACAGCCGAGGCGGAAGCTGAATGACGAGGCTCATTGGGCCCGATGACGGCGTTCTCAGGGTGGCCAAGGAAAAGGAGGGGGGTTCATGCAGGTGGAGATGCGCAAACACTGTGTACTGTATTCGTACCTCCATTCCTTCCCGTTCTCAGGCGGTTGGTTAAGTCCCATCCCATTGGCAAGTTCAACAGGGCGTAACTCGAACGAACGGGTAGTACGATTTATTGACGTTTTCAGGGGATCTATCCTAACATATTGCCATGGGCTTTCTGGGTTTGGGAAGACGTGAGGGGTGCTCCTAGTCCTTGGCGTAAACCCATCGTTGGGGAAACTTTTTTATGCGCAAGCTCTGTCGCCCATTCTTACGCCTTTTCGCTTGAGATATTGAGGTCAAAGAGTAGGACCAGCTAACCAAGCGGGCGGAAGCTACCTACGCTGCACTTCCCTGTACCCGCCTGCTCCGTCGGGAAGGGAACTAGGAGCGGATTTGTGTTCAACTGCGTGGACCCCAGCTGCCAGGTCCGAGGCTGACCACACACTGTGGGCTGGCAGCGGCTACCTCATTTCAGACTAGCGCATCACGTGATTTTAGAGAAAGCTCTAACCGACGAGGTTGTCCGCTCCCGAGCAAATCTGCTCACTGCAAATTCTCCCCAGCGTCTACCAATCTCTCTCCACTCCCATCTCTGATCGCTCTCTGTCATCTGGCAAGATGTTCAAGAGGTGAGTGCCGACATCCCGGACCATTTTTCGCCATCTTTTGCCCGTCGCCTGCACCAATTGAGCCGCATTGAGCTGACCCTTCTCCGCAGCGGCATTTCCTCCTTCGCCAGAGCAGGCCGCCCGTCCTTCGCGGCCGCGGCCACGCGACGTGCTCTCAGGCCCGCATCCCTTCGATTCCCCATCAGCAGCCGATACGCCTCTTCTGCGAGTGTCGGAGATGGCAAGATCCACCAGGTGAGCCCGGTTCCGTGCCACCCGGGCTGCGCGGCTTGTTACTGACGGGAGTGAAACCATAGGTCATTGGTGCCGTCGTCGACGGTTAGTCCACAATGTTATCTCGGCGCTGCTAAGGCGTCGATTGCACCCTGCCCTGCGTGCTCTGCTAACAGCTTTGCAGTCAAGTTCGACGGCGCCAAGCTGCCTCCTATTCTGAACTCTCTCGAGACGGAGAACAACGGCCAGAAGCTTGTGCTCGAGGTCGCTGTACGTGCATCCCTACAGCACTCTTCGAGCACTGGTGTTAACTGGGAGATAGCAACATTTGGGTGAGAATGTCGTCCGCTGCATTGCCATGGACGGTAGGTCGCTCGCAAGCATCACATTTCTCGCCCACCACTAATGAACCATAGGTACCGAGGGTCTCGTCCGAGGACGCAAGGCTACCGACACTGGCGCCCCCATCACCATTCCCGTCGGTCCCGGCACCCTCGGCCGTATCATGAACGTCACCGGCGACCCAATCGATGAGCGCGGCCCCATCAAGACCGACAAGTTCCTGCCCATCCACGCTGACCCCCCGGAGTTCACTGACCAGTCCACCTCTGCCGAGATTCTGGTTACTGGTATCAAGGTCGTCGATCTGCTCGCTCCCTACGCTCGTGGTGGCAAGATTGGTCTCTTCGGTGGTGCCGGTGTCGGCAAGACTGTGTTCATTCAGGAGCTCATCAACAACATCGCCAAGGCCCACGGTGGTTACTCCGTCTTCACCGGTGTCGGCGAGCGTACCCGTGAGGGTAACGACTTGTACCACGAAATGCAGGAAACCTCTGTCATTCAGCTCGAGGGCGAGTCCAAGGTCGCCCTGGTCTTCGGTCAGATGAACGAGCCCCCTGGTGCCCGTGCTCGTGTCGCCCTTACTGGTCTGACTGTTGCTGAGTACTTCCGTGACCAGGAGGGTCAGGACGGTGAGCTCTTATCCTTGGTACCCAGCGTGGGCATACCGCTGACATGCAGCAGTGCTTCTCTTCATCGACAACATTTTCCGCTTCACCCAGGCCGGTTCTGAGGTGTCTGCCCTGCTCGGTCGTATTCCCTCTGCTGTCGGTTACCAGCCCACCCTCGCTGTCGACATGGGTGGTATGCAAGAGCGTATCACCACCACCAAGAAGGGCTCCATTACCTCCGTCCAGGCCGTCTACGTCCCCGCTGACGATTTGACTGACCCTGCCCCCGCCACCACCTTCGCTCACTTGGACGCCACCACTGTCTTGTCTCGAGGCATTTCTGAGTTGGGTATTTACCCCGCTGTCGACCCTCTCGACTCCACCTCTCGTATGCTGGACCCCCGTGTCGTCGGCCAGGAGCACTACGAGACCGCCACCCGTGTGCAGCAGATTCTGCAGGAGTACAAGGGTCTGCAGGACATCATCGCCATTCTGGGTATGGACGAACTTTCCGAGGCCGACAAGCTCACCGTCGAGCGTGCCCGTAAGATCCAGCGTTTCCTGAGCCAGCCTTTCACCGTTGCTCAGGTCTTCACTGGTATCGAGGGCAAGCTGGTTGACCTCAAGGACACCATTGCCTCCTTCAAGGCTATTCTGAACGGTGAGGGCGACAGCCTGCCCGAGGGTGCCTTCTACATGGTTGGCGACCTTGCTTCCGCCAAGGAGAAGGGCCAGAAGATTCTTGCGGATCTGGAGAAGAACTAAGCGGCTTTTGCTACATAATGCTTAAAGATGTGGAGTAGGGCCTGTTTAGACCAGCGGAAAGGGAGCCGGGGGAGGAGATTTCTTCAAAACTCCATCTACCAAGTCTCTTTTGTGGGTCTGTGTATCAAGAAATCAAAATTCCTCTTGTAACCTACCAGTACACTGACTTTAGGCGATGTTATGTTTTGTGACCTGGTCCCACGACCGCGAATAGTGAAGTATGCGCATGCTGTGATCTGGCCAATACAAATAGCAGGCTTTGGATTACAAAACTGATGGGTGTGTTTGAGCGGCTTCGACACCGATGCCTGATGCATATAATCAGCACTGCATACAAGTAAAGTGACTGCAAGGAGAGAGAGTTTTTGTATAGAAAGAAAATTTAGGACTGGGTGTCAATTCATCACCGAGAACCTACGAATAGACGTCTGTATCAGGATGACCATGCCGAATGCTTTGCGATCATGGGTCGGAAAAGGTATCACGTAAGCAACAATTTTCGCGGACGTGGGCCCTTTTCGCCGGCTATCCAGGGGAGTGAAGTCGGGCAGAGCAGCCTCCTCCGCGACAATCAAAAGTCTGTTGAAGCGCTCAGGTATGAAGAACGATCGCCCTTTATCCAATTCTGCTAGTTCTGACGAACCCTTGTAGCTCCATAAGACGGCCAATTGCGCGCGCAATCTGTCGGCTTGGCGCGGTTGTCGAACCGTCTGGATGCTCGCTCCAGCAGCTCTCCGAGGGTCTCCCGCTGTAGCCTCGGCGGTCAAATCCCCGTCTGCCGCCGCCCGTCGAGCCTTTCATACGTCCGTATGCAGCTGGACAACGCAAAGTCCGGGAGGGGAGCCAGCCGACGATCCGTCGACGGATCATAATCCCGGCGCGGAGCCGCAAGCCGGCACCGAGACGTCTGGTGGGCGCATCCGAGGCCATGGACTCGGATCTTTGAGAGCTCGTCAGGCGCGCAGACAAACAGCCGCGCCTCTCCCTCCCGTTGAAATCCCAAAAGAATTCCTCCAAAAAAACGTCTACTTGCATCATCCTCTGCGACAACCTCGGTTGCCAGGGCCGCTGCTCGAGGATGCGAAAAACATCAAGATATCCCGCCTCTTCGCTGATGAGGGACCTGGCTCGGGGAAGAAACTACAGGCCCTGGCAACGTACTTTGAAGATCTTGTGTCCTCGCTCTTGGAACGGCAGGCCACTGTGACAGAGTTGTTCGATAAATGGAGCAATAAAGACTTGACCCTGTCGGTCCGTTATGCACGCCAGACAGTTCGCTGCTGGGATGACATTATCGATGCCGCCTGGCACTATGTCGACTCGATATACCCTGCGCGACGTCCCGAATACTCCTATAAGGTCCGGCCAGCCTGGTGGTGGGACGTCTATAAAGATTACGACCGGCGTTCAAACACGTTTCGTCACTCGTGGCTGGATGTAAGCCTGGCCCGGCCTCCGCAAGTCCAGGCTGCCGGACTTTTCGACTACCCTACCGCACATGCTCTAGCCGATCTCCCATTTGAAACCAAGAGAATGCTGCGAAAGTCTCTCCTGTATTCCCTGGAGACGCCAGCGCCACCCGATTTCGATTCGAGGACGCACAAACGCCCCATCACTGTTCTCTCCCTGTCGGGATACGGGGGCAAATCTATCCCAGAAGCTTTTGGGGAGTATGTTGCGTATGGCGGCAACGTAGATTTGGTGCGTCTTGATGCCTACGAACTGTCCGTCATAGTTGGCGAGTACATAGGTCAGAACTGGGCATATGCTCGAGGTGCTGTATCCATGCTCGGGTTCCGTACCGCCGAGTTAGGTGGGAGGCTACCCCAAACCCCCGAGGTGACGGAACGGCGCCAGGACGAGGACGAATCTGACCCCGACACGAGAATTACGGGCCTTCCCGTCGTTTCCACAATAGAAGAGGGCCTGTCAAAGATCAAGCAAGGCGCTGCCGACTGCTTTCCCAAATGGGAGCTTCTCAAGGTCGACAAGGCATTGGATCAGATCATTCGTTGCCGAGAACTGATTCATCCTTCTACCAAGTCTCGGCCGCTCATCATACAAGTGCACGATATCGTGGAACTCAGCATGACGATGGAAGGGTCGCATCTCATCAACAGGCTCCGTGCGTTGGTCGATGCTGCATGGCAGTCTGGTGCCAAGATCACCATCTTGGGTACGTCTTCGTGCGAACATCCGTCCGAAGAGTACCAAAGCGCCCTGCGGGAGCTCTCTTTCGACGACTTCGTCGTCACGCGACATATCCAGCCCGATCTTGCAGATAAGCAGACCGCGGCGGATGCGGACAAGACCCCTTTCAGTCTCAGAAAAGCAGACAATTATGCTGAAAACATGCTGAATGTTAAGCGAATGCTGAGGTCGATGAGTCGAGATTTGTCATTGGGGTTCCCTGACCCATTCCATAAGGGCTTGAGAGCTTTTCGGGTTCGAGAAGGCCATACATGGCCCATACTGCGCGACGACATACTCCCGGTATCGGAGATCTACCATTTGGCCTCTTCTTATTGTGCTTGGGAGGCAAGAGACAAGGGTAACGGCTTTGCCGGCTTCGTAGAGCGAATATGCCTGGGCCCGCTGCGGCATAAAGCAGATCAGTCCTGTCCGAAGAAGCGAGCCGACGAGGATGCCGACTCGGGTAAGCCAGCCAACGAGACGGAAAAGAGCAAAGCAGAACCGTGGACGTCAACCATGAAGCTCAACGACTACGAAAAGCGCGTCTCCACGGGTAAAATCGACCGCGAGAATCTGCGGACTTCTTTTGCAGATGTCCATGTGCCACCCGAGACCATTTCGGCGTTGAAGTTGCTTACGTCGTTGACTCTGGTGCGACCAGATGCCTTTTCCTACGGCGTCTTGGCCCAAGACAAGATTCCTGGCTGCCTTTTGTACGGGCCTCCAGGCACGGGCAAGACGATGCTCGCCAAAGCCGTTGCAAAGGAAAGCGGCGCAAACATGCTTGAAATCAGCGGCGCCATGATACACGACAAGTGGGTAGGCGAGAGCGAGAAGCTGATTCGCGCCGTCTTCACGCTGGCCAAGCGACTGTCTCCGTGCGTCGTTTTCATCGACGAGGCGGACTCTCTCTTTGCCAGTCGCAGCATGTTTGCGAACCGCGTCGCGCATCGCGACCACCTAAATCAATTTCTTCGAGAGTGGGACGGCATGAATGAAACAAACGCCTTCATCATGGTCGCCACGAACCGACCGTTTGACCTGGACGAGGCCGTGCTGCGGAGGCTGCCGCGCAAGATCCTCGTCGACCTACCCCTCAAGGACGACCGCGCCGCCATCATGCACCTGCTGCTCAAGGGCGAGACGCTGGACCCCTCGGTCGACATTCCCAGGTACGCGGAGATGACGCGCCTCTACTCGGGCTCGGATCTCAAGAACATGTGCGTCGCGGCGGCCATGTCGGCCGTCGAAGAGGAGAACGCGGCCGCCGCCAAGCACACGGGTCCCGAGCCGTTCCGCTACCCCGAGCGCCGCGTCCTGCGCCACGACCACTTCGAGCGGGCCCTCAAGCAGATCCCCGCCAGCATCAGCGAGGACATGGCGTCGCTCAAGATGATTCGCAAGTTCGACGACGAGTACGGCAGCGGCAGGAAGGACAAGAAGAAGAAGACAATGGGCTTTGGCGTCGCCGAGCAGGAGCCGTCCCCCGACAGCAGGGAGGCTAGAATTCGGCAGGGTGCCCAGCCATGAATACGGCCTTTACGCTTTAGCACTCGAAGGGGTGTGAGGTTTTGGGAAATAAAGGGCATGAAGGCAGCGCCGCCTTGCTTTGCATGCATGGCTCAGTAGGCCCCTTGCGTTGGCCTTGTGGGCTCTTCTCGTATGATATCCTTGCCGCTTTAGATGAGCAGATAATCAAGCAATTCGAATCTCTTTGTCACAATCGCATATTCACTTGAATCCTGACAGCTTTACTCTGAAAAACAAATGCTTGTGTATTTCATCAATGACAATGGGGTATGTATGCTGGTATACGAAATCCCTCCTAAAAGAGGAGCACAAAGTCCCGAGAAGACTTTGGAATCACATTTGTGGCCGACTTCTACCCGCTGAATTTATTCGTCAGACCGCAGTCACGGACACGCGGCCATTACAGGGAACCCCTGGCCGACTCTATTGCTCAGTGGAAACATGTATGCCCTCGGCCGCCAGGGCTCTCTTGTAGTCCGTCTGGGCCTTTTCCAGCGCGTCCAGGAGAGGCTGCATCATCTTGACGACGGCGTCGCGCCCGCCGCCCACCATGTCCGACTTCCAGCGAATCTTCTTACCCGTGCGCTCAAAGTGGTCTCGAATCTCCTGCTTGCGCTGGCGAATCGTGGCCGTCCTCTCGGCCTCGGCCTCGTCCGCCACCGCCGCGATGCGAGAGCCCGAGCGCTGTAGCGACTCGGCAAGGTACTGCAGCTCGGGCGCCCGGTCCGGGTCGCCCGACAGGAACGCGTTCCAGAACTGATGCAGGAATTCGACGCTCGTGGCGTGCGTCAGCGCGCACTTCTCCACCATGTGAGACGGCAGGCCCATTGGCGATGTCGCGTCGTCGCTATGGCCGTACTTTTGCGATCGTTGCTGGAGGACGCCAGTCATGACCTCCTTTTCGGCAGCCTTGATTGCGGTCCTTGAACCAACGCGGATGCCTTTTTGACTTTCGTCGTCACTGTCGCTGTCATCTTCAAAGTCGATTGCGGCCTGCAGGGCCGTGCCTTGTGTTCCATTGCTGGACAAGTTGCCGAATGTGGCCCTCATCTTAGCCAAGACATCGGCAGGATTCTGCTTGGCGAAAGTACGCGCATTATCGGATGGGGCTGCATCCTTCTTTGAGAAGAACTTGTTCTGTTCTTTAACGTTGAGCATGATGCGGTTTTCCTTGGCATCCCCTCTCAAGTCACGGAGCAGGAGCTCGTTGTAGGTGTCGTGTGAGCCCTGGCCGTCTTCGATATTGCCATCCGATGGCGCCACATTAGCCATGATTTTCTCGCTGAGACTGTTGAGCGTCTTGACAATGGGCATGTTGGTTCGAGGCCGCATTTCCACATCTTTGGCGTTGCCACCCTTGAACCCGCCCTGGTTCTCTTCATTACCCTCTAGATCGATGATGTGCGGGATGTTCTGCGCCATTATCCGACTTTGGAAGCCCTGGGTATTTTCGTTGGCATCGTACTTGTCAAACAGTGGATCTGGACGATCATTGTCCGTCACGCGCTCGCCGCGGAGTTGCCTCGAAAGCCGACTTAAGAAGAAACGCGACCAGAAATCAGCTTCGGACAGCTTTGGGACATTTTCATTGTAGATCCGTTTCACCAGGGGATGCTGAGATAAAATCATTTGAACTTGCTCGACACTGATGTTGAGCTTGAGCTCTCCGTCAACGGTTCGAGGTTTGACTGTCGAGAGGACGTTGTAGGCGCCTTTCTTCTGATTGATCTCGATGGCATGAGCACGCAAGAGATTTGTACGAGTCGACCAAAATTGAGAATTGAAGGAAGCGCCCGATAATGAGTCTGGCTTCATGGACATGGCCTCCATGTATGTCTGATACAGGCTCGTGTCCTTTTTCATTAGTGACTGCTGCAGCTCAATATTGGACTTGAGCTGGTTGTCGTCGTACCATCGAGCGGACGATGCTTGTGAATTAACGGCACTCGCAAACGTCATTGAGGCAGACGCGCTTCCGTTGGTGCCCGGGGTTGAGGCGTTTGCCGCTGACGGTGTGCCGGTCGAAAGCTTCGTTATGCCTCCATCGCCGCCTCGTGCATCTACAAGAAACTGGGAGAGGATATCCTTGATGGATTTCGCCTCGGCACGAGCGTCAGAGCTGTTGAATGTGAATAAGTATGTGGTGGTCTCTGATCCCTCGGTGGGTTTCTCAAAGATCTTTAGCACCACCTTGGCGGCGGTATCCGGGGTTTGCTGAAGGTCTGGGTGCCGATTCGCATCAGTGTATGGTTCTCTACCATTATGAGAGGTGGATTATCAGCTCACTGGTGATGTTGGCCACGGGGAAAGAGACGGTCGGAGGGCCCCCGGAACTGAGAGTCCATGTCACATGTTGAGAGTCGCTTGAAAGTGTGAGGATGCCCTCTTTCTTCTTGAACAGCGTGCGCGCTACGGGTGCAGCCATGACGAGGAGATTGCCGGCCTTGCCCGGCCCTCACGCTTTTGAAAGACTTTGATCTCTTGCGGCCATCCCAAGGACCCTCTTGGGAACGGTGACGGGCGATGCTGCGGGTGCCTCGCTTCTTGATCCGTGGAAGTAGCTGGATGGTCGGGATGGATGAGTAGAGGGTGAAAGGCAAATTGAAGGCTCGCGACGAACGGTTTGGCTCTGCAACGATTTCAGCCTGGTGAGCAGTCTGTGAGAAACGAAGCACTGGTTGAGGCTGTGGTTCCAACAAGAGCGCCGAGAATCTGAGCGTCGAGATGAGAGATGGATGGAAGGTGAACGAGGTCTTGTTTGGCGCATGAGGTGCGGACGGGAGTACCTGTACCTCACCCACTGCTCCCATCACGGAGCGTCCTAGAGGTTGTCTGTCCGGGGGGTACGTACCTACCTTCTCGGTGGATTTGAATCCGTCAGTCGGTGCACGTGAGTCGTTAACCCTCTCAAGGTACGTACCGTGGGTAGCTCGCGATTGTGGAAAACGGCAGCCACGAGCCACGGAAATTCGGGCCTTGTCAGGCATTGTAGTCGGAAAAATCGGTGGCTTGGACAAGTCCGCTGTGGCGTCGGCGCAATGAGCAGAGCCCCGGCACTTTTGCCCCATCTGCAGCCGTCCCGTAGGTACCGAGAGGAAGGTCGTTGCACCCGGCGTTCTGCATGGTCCTGCAGGACATGAAGTCGACAAACGAGGGCCCTGCCACATTGTACATACATGACTGCTGGCTGTGTGGAGCGAACGGCCATTCGAGATGCGCACTCATATATTACAGTAGTACCGAACTGGGTTGATTTGCCATCCGCTGAGTGAATGGCGGGCCGGCCTGTGGTGTGTTGACCGTACACGAGCTCTGGACCTCGAGGGCAATCTAGGGTAGTGGCTTCACGAGGATTGGACGCCATGCGCTGCAGCTTGACGCCGAAGTCGCCGCTACGGACTCCCCTCGACGCTCGAGTCCGTGTATCCAAACACTGTGCGAGCGGTAAGCGCGAGAAACTTATAGAGGCTGACGGGGCGATCGCACGGTGCGCAAAAGCATCGTCAGTCTGACAAGAGTTCAGCCAACGGCAGGAGCTTTCCAATGCACTCACTCCTCAGGCACGCACGATACGACGGCCGAATTTGCCGTCGAGGTTGGTATCCACTCCGGGTCGAGACGTCTGTATACTTGGCCAGTACGCTTCCAGTACGCATTGCTTGCATCGTATCGAGCCCTGTGACACCCTTCCCCTTACCCGGCCCGCATAGCCAGGGGTATCCCTTCGGGTCCTCGGTTGCTTACATACGCGGCAGCAACGGCACGCAGTACTTCCCAGGTTACTCTGCAGTATGGGTACGTTTTCTTGTTGACGCAGAGAAAGCCGGCAACTTTTGCTTCTACTGGCTAGGTAGCTGCCAAAGTCCAGCTTCGCTTTCCCACGCACTAGGAGTCACTTGCTCCTCCAGAAAAAGGCTCACGAGTCTCTCATCTACAGCTGCAGTGCCACCTGTGCCTTCCCAACTCGTGTGGCAGTCAAATGCGTCCACTCTTCGAGCTCTGACCTCCTTCCTTCACCTCCGTCCAACTGCCGACTGTTGGCTATTGCCACGTCTTCGCCCTTCTCCTCTGCTGTGATCTTGGCCCGCCCACAAGCTCTTCGCCATGTTGAGGAATTCGCTTTGTAGGGCCAGCTCGCCGCTTCTTCGACGCGCGGGATGCGCGCCATCGTGGTCAAAGAGCATCCTCTCCACCAGCCTTGCTGGATCAGCATCATGGAGAGCCGGGTCCTCGCGCAAGCTTCCTGCCCTGATGGGCGCGGCGCGCACCACCTACGCCACCAGCGCGACGCATTCGCCTCCCGATCCCAGCGACAACTTCCTCTCTGGAAGCACCGCCAACTACATTGACGAGATGTACATGGAATGGAAAAAAGACCCCAAGAGTGTCCACGTATCGTGGCAGGTCTACTTCAAGAACATGGAGAGCGGCGAGATGCCCATCTCCCAGGCCTTCCAACCGCCTCCTAATCTAGTACCCAACATGACGGGCGGCGTGCCCCGTCTGGGCGGCGGCTTGACGCTCGAGGAAGGTTCCGACGTTACCAACCATCTCAAGGTCCAGCTTCTCGTACGCGCCTACCAAGCCCGCGGTCACCACAAGGCCAACATCGATCCCCTCGGTATTCGCAACACTGCCGCAGGCTTCGGAAATATCAAGCCCAAGGAATTGAACCTCGACCACTATGGCTTCACCGAGAAGGACCTCGATACCGAATACACTCTCGGCCCCGGCATCTTGCCTCGATTCAAGAGAGATGGTCGCGAAAAGATGACTCTTCGCGAGATCGTTGCCGCTTGCGAAAAGATTTACTGCGGATCTTATGGTGTCGAGTTCATTCATATCCCCGACCGAGAGAAGTGCGATTGGTTGCGCGAGCGCCTCGAAGTTCCTCAGCCGTTCAAGTACTCTATTGACGAGAAGCGCCGCATCCTGGATCGTCTTATCTGGAGCTCGAGCTTCGAGTCTTTCCTCGCCACGAAATACCCCAACGACAAACGTTTTGGACTTGAGGGCTGTGAGACCCTTGTTCCTGGCATGAAGGCTCTCATCGACCGCAGTGTCGATTACGGCGTTAAGGACATCGTCATCGGCATGCCTCACCGTGGTAGACTCAATGTCCTCAGCAACGTCGTCAGGAAACCCAACGAGTCCATCTTCTCTGAATTTGCTGGCAGCTCCGGCGCCGAAGAGGAGGGATCTGGCGACGTCAAGTACCACTTGGGAATGAACTTCGAGCGTCCTACTCCTTCAGGCAAACGGGTCCAGCTTTCTCTTGTCGCCAATCCCTCTCATTTGGAAGCCGAGGATCCCGTCGTTTTGGGCAAAACCCGCGCCATTCAACACTATAATAACGACGAAAAGACCCACCGCACCGCCATGAGCGTGTTGCTGCACGGTGACGCGGCCCTTGCTGCCCAGGGTATCGTCTACGAGTGTCTCGGCTTCCACTCCCTCCCCGCCTTCTCGACTGGTGGCACGATTCACTTGGTTGTGAACAACCAGATTGGCTTCACCACTGACCCTCGTTTCGCTCGCTCCACAGCCTACTGCACGGATATCGCCAAAGCCATTGACGCTCCCGTCTTTCACGTCAACGCAGACGATGTCGAGGCTGTCAACTTCGTTTGCCAGCTGGCTGCTGACTGGCGCGCCGAGTTCCAGCACGATGTTGTCATTGATCTCATTTGCTATCGCAAGCACGGCCACAACGAGACTGATCAGCCTTCATTCACCCAACCCCTCATGTACAAGCGCATCAACTCTAAAGACCCCCAGATTGACGTATATGTCAACAAGCTTCTCGAGGACGGTAGCTTCACCAAGGAAGACGTTGAAGAGCACAAGCAATGGGTTTGGGGCATGTTGGAGGAGAGCTTCAACAAGTCCAAGGACTACCAGCCGACCTCCAAGGAATGGACGACTTCGGCTTGGAACGGTTTCAAATCACCCAAGGAGCTTGCCAGCGAGATTCTTCCCCATCACGCCACCAGCGTCGACAAGAAGACGCTCGAGCATGTCGGCGACAAGATTGGATCGGCACCCGAGGGATTCCAGATTCACCGCAATTTGAAGCGTATCCTCAGCAACCGAACCAAGTCCGTCGTTGAGGGCAAGAACATTGACTTCCCAACGGCCGAGGCTTTGGCTTTCGGAACTTTGGTTACTGAAGGCTACCACGTCCGTGTTTCTGGTCAGGACGTAGAGCGAGGCACGTTCTCGCAGCGACACGCTGTCTTCCATGATCAGGAGACTGAAGAGACATACACCCCTCTCCAGCATATTGGCAAGGACCAAGGCAAATTCGTCATCTCCAATTCATCCCTCAGTGAATTTGGCGCTCTCGGATTCGAGTACGGATACTCTCTTTCATCACCTAATGCTCTCGTCATGTGGGAGGCCCAATTCGGCGACTTTGCCAATAACGCCCAATGCATCATCGACCAGTTCATCGCTTCTGGTGAAGTCAAATGGATGCAGCGAACCGGTCTCGTCATGTCTCTGCCCCACGGCTACGATGGCCAAGGCCCCGAGCATTCGTCAGGCCGTCTGGAACGTTACCTGCAGCTTTGCAACGAGGATCCTCGCATCTTCCCATCTGAGGAGAAGCTCGCCCGGCAACATCAGGACTGCAATATGCAGATCGCCTACATGACCACTCCCGCCAACCTGTTCCACGTGCTGCGTCGCCAAATGCAGCGACAGTTCCGCAAGCGTAAGTATATCCACGGCTCAAGAACTCCAAACATGTACTAACTCCTCAATAGCTCTCGTCATTTTCTTTTCCAAGGCCTTGCTCCGTCATCCTCTCGCTCGCTCCGACATCGAGGAGTTTACTGGCGAGAACGCGGGATTCCAGTGGATCATTCCGGACCCTGAGCACCAAACTGGAACCATCAAGTCTCCTGAAGAAATTGACCGCGTCATTCTCTGCACTGGTCAAGTCTGGGCTACCTTGCACAAGTACCGTGCCGACAACAAGATTGACAATGTCGCCTTCACCCGCATTGAACAACTCAATCCTTTCCCTTGGCAGCAGCTGAAGGAGAACCTGGACATGTACCCGAATGCCAAGACAATCGTCTGGGCCCAAGAGGAGCCGCTCAACGCCGGTGCTTGGAGCTTCACCCAGCCACGCATTGAGACTCTGCTCAATCAGACAAAACACCACGATCGCAAGCACGTCATGTATGCCGGTCGCAACCCGAGTGCCTCAGTGGCAACGGGTATGAAGAGTGTGCACACCAAGGAGGAGCAAGAGCTCTTGGAAATGGCTTTTACAGTGAGGCAGGACAAGCTCAAGGGCGAGTAAAGGAATATCTGGAAGAAGTAATGGAACAAGCTGAAAAGCTTACACTTGCACGATGCATGAAGAGAACTTTTCATATATTTAGAAGGGAGAGTGGTTAGAACGCGGATCGGGGAGTATACGCTCGGGAAAGGGGTTGGGGTCATGTATCTTGTTTTGCGTAGCAAGCTCATTGTATCATAAACCGTGCTCGAGCTTCAAAAGTGGAATTACTGAGCCCTGTGGGGGGCGCAGGTTATGCTCTCCTTCATTACTGTGCCGTGTTCAAGATAATTAAATCTAGGCTCGTTTAAGTGGCGGCTGCTGTCTGTGAAGCCCCGGTATTTCCTCTCATCCCATTATATCAAGTCACATATGAAGCCTCACAACCGAAAGCTCATTGTTTTCTAACTTCTGCCGATTCCGACGCGTTCAGCTTCACCTCCCAGGGACGGACCACGCCGTCGTCCCCCGTCGTGACGAGCATCTCCTCGCGCCCGCGCCGCTCCCCCGCGGCGGCGTCGTACCGGCGACACCAGGTGACGTGGTTGATCTCGTAAGGTCCGTGGGCGCTGGGCACCGTGGCGAGCAGTTCCCAAGCGGTCTCGGGCCGGGCGGGCAAAGGCGCGGCCTGCTCGCCGTCGGTCGTCACCGTCGGCGGCGGCGGCGCGCGGGCCGAAGGCTCGGCTTCGCGGTACAGCGCAACGATGCCGTCGCTGCCCGTCGTGGCCACGAGGCCCGTCTGGCTGCTCCAGGTGGCGGCGTAGATATCTCTGCTATGGACGCGCGGCAGGATGGCCGTGCAGGTCCATTCTTCGCGCAGCGATCGCCGCATGGTGTTGGGGATGCCCCCGAGTCCGCCGCCGCGTGAGCCCGCCGCCGCCGCCGCCTCGTCGCCCTCGTCTTCCTGAAGTGTCCATATCCGCACCGTCGCATCGGCAGAGAAGCTGAGGAGGCGCGGGAAGCGGCCGTCGGGCGACGGGTGCGACTCCCACTGCAGGCCCCAGACGGTGCCCTCGTGGCCCTCGAGGACGGCGACGCACACCCACTCGGCGTCCGAGTCCTCGCGCCATATCCGTACCGTGTTGTCGTAGCTGGCGCTGGCCAGGACGTCGGGGCTGTAGCGACGACGGGCATTGCGCCCGGGTACGTCCGGGCACCAGGCAACGGCTTTTACGTCGCCCTCGTGCTCGTTGAGGATGGCCACCGTCTCCCACTCGTCTTCAGCACCCGACGGGCCGCCCACGTCTTCCCAGATCCAGACCGTCTTGTCGCGCGAACAGGTAGCCAGGTAGGCCCCCGACGGCGAAAAGGCACATGACTTGATTTCGGACTCGTGGCCCTCGAGCACGAGCGTAAACTCCCAGTCTTTGTCACCGTCCCTGTCGCCGTCTTGCGCGCTTCGCGATGTAATCTCCATCTCGAGCTTCGGTTCGTCGCCCGCATCGTCGCCGTCGCCGTCCCAGCGCCATAGCCCGGCCGTAGAGTCGAAGCTGCCCGTCACCAGGCAGAGCTTGTGCGGCGGCAGCCCCGGCTCCCAAGCTACCGAGCGCACCGAGCGGGTGTGCCCACCCGTCAGGGAGCTGTGGGAGGAGAGTGTGGCGAGGGAGAAGACGGTGACGCTCTTGGCGTGGGCGGTCGCGAGCAGCGGGAGGGTCGGGTGCGGGACTGAAGACCATGCACGCTCCTGAAGGTCGGGTTTCAGAGGTGGCAGCGGGCGGATCGTGGCCGTCATCGCCATCGGCGGCCGCGACGGGGGGGAGGATGACATGGCCAGGGCGGCAGGGCGGCCCGGGTTCGGCTGGAAAAGTTCCAATCGGGTGATTTCGAGGCGTACAGGGGTAACGCGACGCTAGATGACAAGACGAGGGAGCTGGTGGTTCGCGCTTGATGGGATGAATGAGGTCACAGCCGTCTTTTTTCCTGCCGGCATTCGGCGACTGCCTCGGATAGCGGAGCAGAGCTGCCCCTCCTTGCCCCACGCTGGCTTCCGCGATAAGATAGTCTTTCCCCGGGACTTTTCAACGTCGAACTGCCGAGTGGGGCCGCCTCTCTCAACTTCAAGATCTTCGGGGAGGCTCACAATCTCCGTCTTTACTCTGGAGCCTGTTAGGTCTATGGCTTTTGTCCATGGCATACGTCTCAACACCACTACTCCGTTATTCTTCGCGCTATTCTCTCTTCCGTGACAACCATCCGCGAGCGAAGTCAATTGTCAAATCTCTCTCGCGACCTTTACGCATACGGCACGGCCGATTGGGTCTATTGTGTCCCCTGACGCTTGCCTTTGCTCCATTCTTCTGGAAGGGATAGCCAAATACCGATTAGGAAGACGAGCACTCCAATAACAATTGGCTGCAAAACTTGGACGCCCTGGGTCTCGGCAATTGCTCCCACCACAAAGGGAAGCACCGCCGATCCAGCTCCGCCAAAAGCCGTCGTGAAGCCAATGGCGGTGACGTGATATTCGATTGGCAGTAGCCTGGTGGCCACAACAATCGCTGCAGGGAAGAGTGGTCCCAGGAAGAAGCCCAAGAGCGTAACGAACACCATGGCTCCGACCATATTTGGCACTAGCCAGTACAGCAGCTCGAGCACGACCGAAAGGACCAAGTAGCCGGTGATGGCCATTCTCTCCCCAATACGTCCTGTAATGAACCCGAGAACGACCCTGCCTAGACTAAGACCAAGCCAGAAGAGGGTTGCAGTAACGCCGGCTAAAAAGTCGTCGGCTTCCCGCTTCTGGATCATGAAGGTAGGGATCCATCCGCCTAGGCTGACTTCGACGCCCACGTATCCGAACAGAAAGATGGCAACTAGCCAGACGATGGGTTCCGTCAGAACGGTGCCTGTAGTCACACCCTGGCTGCCGGCGCCGTCCCGTCGTAGGCTCTGCCGGTGTGCAGCCCCGGTGGCGCCCCAAAACGCCCACACGCCAAAGACGAGCTCGACACAAACGACGGTGACGATGACGTAGAAGTAGGTATACCATTCTAGGTGCAGCTTAGCCACCATGGCGGACACGACGAGCGGCGCAATGAGAGCTCCCAAGCCAAATAAGCCGTGCATGATGCCGAGCAGCTCGTTCGCCTGATGCAAGTTACCCACCCATGCATTGTAGGCGCTGTCCTCGAACCCGTTGCCTAGGCCGGTGAAGACCAGCAGCACGGGTATGACAGGAAACGGTGGATGGAGCGCCAAGGGAATATACCCAACGAGCTTCGACACGGGACCGAAAAAGGCGATGCCTCGCTGGCCAACCTTATGATGAATCCAGTTGTTGCACAAAGCCGCGGTGATGTAGCCGATCGATGAGGCGAGGAACATTGTAGAAACCGTCGCATAGCCGACAGAGTAGTAGCGCTCAAGCTAATGAGCGGTCAGCGACAAGCTCGAGTCGCTGGCGTCTGGGGCGGCCAATCGATGCATGGAGGCTTGGACAAGACATACATGTGGGATGAGGGCCTATTGGTGAGGTGCGCCAGTCTTCAACGTTAGCCCAATAGCCGTCAACCCAGCTCGCCAACGTCACATCACTGACCCCGATGCTGCCGTCGTGCAGGCCTAGGATGAAGAGCGATGTGTTGGCTGAAGCATATCGATATCGGTTGACTGGAGGGTGATTCCATTGCTCGCGCATTGGTGCAGGTTCGTGCCCATCTTCGATCTCTCCGGCCCCATTTCCGAGCAGAGCATCGGTCTCGGACGCATTGCTCCTCTCTGAGGCATGTCGACCACTGGTCTCAATCTCGCGAGCGGTTTCCAACACGTCGGATTCCGAGGCCATGGGGGTTCGGTCTATCTCGGGTTGTGCCATCGAGCAGTGTTGTTCGAGACGACGAGATGGCAGAAGACGTAAAGCAGAGATGCCAAATGAGGTGCAGGAACAGGTCTGTAAGCAGAGGGACGCGGTTTTATACGGATTCAACCATGCGGGGAATGGATCATTGCACGGTTTGATGGTCGGTGGAACCGGACTCTTAGTTTCTTGGTCCTCGGCAGGCGTGCTTGAGCGCGACGTTGGATCATCGCTCAGTCTTTGACCGAGGTGCGATGTACAGAGTATGCAGGTGGCTGATGATGGGGAGACACTGGCGGTTGGTAACCGAGGGCCGTCTGCAGTCATGCACCGATCACCTAGCCCTCGACTCCTTCCTGACCAGGATAAGGTATCCTATTGATCCGAAGTACAGTAGGTACCTACCTACCTTAGCAATCTCCCAAGTGCAAGAGCCCCGTGGGCCACCTGATGCTCCGGCTCTTCGGAGCTTTCCCTCAACTTCCGCTATTTCTCTTCCTCTCTATTAACTAGTCGCCCCCTTGCAGCCATGCGTCGAATCTTCAATGACAACCTCAGGGGCCTCCACGCACCATGGTCCCGACCATGAACAAGTTGACAACCACCAGACAACACTTGAGAAGGGAGTGACATCAATGGCGCCGTGATCCAATCGGCTGCTGCGCGCTCGAAACTAAGCCAAGTTGGATGCCACTGCTGCAGCGGATATTCGCTACCTCGCTATGCCTTGCCGCACTGTGACTCCTCGATGCGGACTGTCTTGAAGCACGGAGCTTAGTCCAGGTGCAAACGCAATGCCAGCTGTTGTCACTGCTGCAGAGCGACGACAGCCACTGTCCTCCATAGTTCAAACTCCGCCCTGGGATCATGGCGAAGCATCCACCAATGGCCACTTCTCAAGTCACCGGCTCATGTCTCGCCGCGCTTCCTGGGGGTCAGCTGCGCACCCTCGCCTCCATCATGAGCCATCCATCCTATTCTAGTATAGACAATGGACTACCGTCGGCATTGTGTACACACCTCTCGCTCCCTCCGTGTCTTGGCGCAAAGTGCCTTCCCATCCAGTGACTGCTTTTACACTTTGCATTCGAGTTTGCTACTCAAAACAGGTCAGAATTTCGGGGTCATCGTTTTGTCCCAACCTTTGGCATGTCCAGATACGAGTCGAGGAGTCGCAGAGGCGATAGCGAGTACTTCAGGCCCCGACGCTCGCGCTCACGGGATCGGAGCAACTACTCAGACAAGAATCACGACAGCGGAGACAACGAGCCAGAGTGGGATCATCGAGAGACTCCAATCGGTCTCAACGCGTCTTACTATCGTGACAGCGCCGAGGCTTTGGGAGTCGCTCCTCCGCCCGGCACCTCCCAAGTCTGGTCTCAGCCACGCTCCGAACCGCCACCACCATCGTCTGTCGGCGAGAGACGGCGTCCAGCCTCGGCAGGCTCACAATTCTCCGCATCCGGCTCGGAACGTGACCGTGGCCAGGACAGTGAAGGCGATGACGAGGATGCCCGTGCCGCCGATCCTGTAGAGCGCGCGCGCAGTATAGTCCAGGATAACTTTTCCCAGACCACGACCGGCCTCGGGGTCGGACTGCTAGGTGCCGTGGTCGGCGGATTTGTCGCCAACAGAGCTTCGGAGATTGCGCTCAACCAGCGTCGCTCCAGCAGCAGCAGCGGGCGGAGTCGAGGCAGCAGCGCCACTCCACGGCTTGTTTCTACCGTCCTTGGCGCCGTCGCCGGTGGACTAGGAGCCAACGCAATCGCCCGCAAGGTAGAGACCGAGCGACAGAAACATCGTCAACAGATGTGGGAGGGCCGCTACGCATCTGACGACGATCTGGGGCGTTACGAGTCGTCCAAGAAAAATGAACTCGAGCGTTGGGGTTACTGGAAAGACGAAGACGAAGACGACGACGATGATTATGTGTACGATGTCGAGAGAAGATCGAGCAGAAGCCGCCGAAGGCGGCGCATTACCAACGGATACGACGATTACGATTGACGTCTCGCCACGGGCCGTGGCTCGCTTATAATTATTTTCAAGACCTGAACGTTGGACACGCCAATACGATCATTGCTCCTGAGAGGCGAGCTATATGCCCAGATTCGCTGGGTCACCACCACCGATTGTTGACCGCGAAGCCGAGATCACAGGCAAACATTATCCTCTTACATTCGGCACCATTTTATGTTCAGAATATTCCCTACAGGTTCTTGGCAATTTTCTGTATTAGTTACGTATATCCCGTCGGAGAGACTGGTGCCATGGTATCTTGCTCTAGTCTTCTATCTTAGCAATCACTGCGCGCCTATAGTACCTACAAATTGTCCCTTCGTGATGCTGCCAAGGAATTCGTCCCATAGCTATCCTCGCAACCATTATTACATTCCTCGCGCAGCATAGCATCAAGCCCTTCCGCCACCATCTGGTGTAGCAATTCATCACCCGCCAAGTTGCCGGCCAAGCTGGCAGATGGCAGGGTATTAGGGCAGCAAATGACAGCCAGCAAACTCTAGGGCGTCGCAGATTCGACCTTTTGACTAGCGGGCGTACGGAAGCGGATCTTGCACGATTGAACGATCGCGGGCTTTGGTCGAGTACGCTGCGCCACCCTCATTGTCTTCTTGATCGCACTGCTGGAGCATATCCCCGGCGGGCTCACGTGGCTGCCAATTGATATCAAGCGATTGTTGGCCCACGCGTGGAATGTGCGTCTTCCGCACCTCACGGCTTCGACGCTCTCGCTTTTCGCGTTCGCGCTCGACAATGACTCTGAAGAACTGGGCTATCTCGGCCATGGCGATTTGCGGCACGTCGGCCGCATTGATCATATTGAAAAGGGACTGGGAGTCGACCAGCTGCTTGGCAATGACCGAGTCTGGTTGACAAAAGGTGCGCACTCGCATCTGTCGCGCGTTGGTCTTCATGGCGTCGAGAAGGCCGGTGATCTCGATGTGACTGCCCTGACGGCGACCATAGAAGTTAAAGTCGTTGACGTGTAGGGCAACAAGCTGGAGCTGCGTTTCCAGGTCAAAACGAAACCCAACCACCTTCGGCCGGCCTTGATTTGCCCACGCGTCGGACACCTTTTTCAGGTTATCCGGGACGAGATGACCTTTGTCGAGTTCGGCCGTCATGAAGTCATTGAGAGCGCTGGTGAGGTGATACTCAAGCTCGCAGTACATGAGGCTCTGCTCTCGGGGATCGAGCGAAATGCGAACGTGAGAGGCACTCTGTTCCTTTGTCGGTTGCTGAGAGCGGCGATTCGAGTTCTGGAACTCGGCCGTCTACCCAATGACTGTCAGCTAGTGCCTTGATTGTTCTTCAAATCTGACCTACCATGTCCTTTGCAATTCTTTTGATGCTCTCAAGGATACCCGTCTTCTTCTGAGGTGCTTTCTTTTCCTGGTCGGCCGCGACTCCTGTGCGCTCCAACCAGCCATTCTGTCCAATAAGAGTCTTTTCACCCCTCTTCGTCGACGGGCAATCCTGTCCGCGAAAATAAAGAGCCAGCGGCGAGAAAAGCGGACTCTCCTGATTCTCTTGTCTCCGAGCGGCTGCCTTGCTGGGCAGCGGAGGGGCCGGGGTTGAGGGTACAAGATCTGGCTGACGCAGGCCGTCCGACGTGCTCTTGGACCGTCGAGGCTGGTGCTCTAGACTTTTCTGCCGAACACTAGAGGTGGTGCGCTCAGGAGAGCTCTCCACGCGAGACCACGTGTTGTACATGTTCACGACTGGGCCATCCACATTTCCCTCGACGGCTTGACTCTGAGCTCCTTTTTGGAGTAGCCACTCGATTTGAGTGTTTGAACAGCTAGATGGGGCGTACGAACTCCCGGATCCCTCGGCGTAATTGCCTTTAACCGGAGTGAGTGGTGAGACGACCTGAGCAAGTGACTCCATGGGCATCCGACGAGGTGTGCGAGCGGGCGTGCGGCCTTCACCGACCTGAAGCGGCGAAGGGCGATGCTGTTGACGACGTTCGGCCAGACTAGTGGAGAAGAGATCGGCCTGATTCTGCGGCATGAGATCCGAGAAGGTAGTAGAGGCCACACCCGATCCCTCGTCGCCACTGCTGCTCAGACTGTACGTGGCTTTGCTACGGCTGCCGGGTTCCTGCTTGCCCTGAGAGTTCGACTTGGTAGGTGTCGGCTCTACGCGCGGACGCGCCCGTACCGGACTGCTGTCTACCTTGTTTGTGAAGCTACACGATGTCAGCATTTAAGGGAATTGTTTGGGTGATGCCCAAGAGGCATTTGAATCACTCACGCCTCAGTGATTCTATCCATCTGCGTTTCCGTAAGGTTCATGCGAATATGCAGTGGCTGTTTTGCTGAACGCGCCCGAGTAGGCAGACGACTGGTTCTGGATGCAGTATGGCCCCGATTCCGAGGCTTTTGCTTGGGAGTTGGTGTATAGTCTGCCGGATTGGAGAACTGCTGGCTCTCGGGATTCAGCGGGCTGGGGGACGGCATGGAGCCTAGAGAAGGTTGCGTGTGGACTCCAGGCGTGAGCGAGATGGCCAAATTTTCGTGGATGACCAGCTTCCGCAGTTATCCTGTGAGCGAGCATCAGAATTGGTGGACCTGGAAAACAGTGCATTGGTTTCCAGACAAGAAGTGAAAAGAGTGTTGATAGCAGTTTGCAGCTCAGCCAGAGCTAACATTAATCTTTCCCAAGAGGTGCAGATTGCGAGAGATGTCAGGTTGAAGAAAAAGGACGCGTGACCTCGTCGCGTGTGAACGCTGCTGGTCTATTTTGGTTGGCCAGAGAACCTGTTCAGACGAGCGTCGAGCGAACAGGTCCTGATTTGGGCTGAACGGTCGTTCTTTCGCCGCGGTAGTAAAGTACGTACAGCCGTATCTGGCATCTGCCCGTCTCGATTTCGGTAACGGTCTGTTTGAGACCACCGTTCGATAGGTTCCAAGCTGATTTGACCGGCATATTTCGAGTTCGATGGAGGGCACCGCACGCCGCGATAACGTCCATCTCGCCCCTTTCCACGAGGCTCAAGAACACTGTCATTGGATTAGATTGAGGCTCTGGAAAACACCGACTCTGCAAAGAAAAAGAGGCATTTATTCATTCGTAACTCGTCACTTCTGCCAGCTCCTGGAAACCCGTACAACATCGGCTCTGTCTCTATCAGAGGACGATGTTTGCGCTATGAGATGAAGTCATAAGCGAAAGTGGGCTTCTTACTCTTGGTAACGGCGGAGGCCAGTATCATCTCGCAAGATAGTGTTATCGGAAACAGTTGAACTCGGTGATCTGCGCGGCCTTGCAATTAGGTCGGTCTTGGATGGTTCCTGCTGTTCCGCTCTTTACATACCTACATCTGCTTCAAAGACGTGTCGAGGGCCCGAGCAAGCTATCTCGATCCTACCATGCCCTGGTTCTGATCATTGAGAAATGATGTCTCTAGCAGTGCCCCCAAGGGAGTTTGTGGGCCGAGCCTCGCCTCCCCTGGCGGCTCGCAACAGAAATCATGCATGATGCCAGGAGCAAATAGAGGAACGGTGAGGCCAGTGCCGCTTGCGATACCTGTCACTGATCTCATCGAAAGATCATCGGATATATGCGAGGTCCGCTGTACGTTCGCCCGGAGAAGAGCATCGGGGTTCGGAAATATCAGGAGTCAAGGCCCGGGCCTGCCAAGCGCGTACCAGCATGGCCAAGGGGCCATGGCGAGACACGAGGTGGGGAAAACGGGCCGGGCCGAGCTTTCGTTATGGGCATCGATAGCCGAGGCTTTTTACGAATGGCCCAGACTGCAACGGAGCGAAGTCGAAGCGCGCAAACTGCCATGCACTTTGTGAACCACCGGCAGCGCATTTCAAGAGACACTTGATGCAAGTCATCCAACGCCGCTTTTCCGCATCGCTGTGTACTAGCTCTCGCGGCATTACGTACATATTGACCCTTGCTGGCGCGTGGGCAGTCTGGAACATCTGCTGTGTTGGATCTCGTGAGATATGCAAGGAAGCAGGCTGACCTTCCGGATGCTGCCGCTCATCTGGCATCCCGCAAAGCTGGACTTGTGCTGGACTCGTGAGTCGAGGGGCACCGGAAATTGCTCGAGAGATAAGTCACGTCAGGAAGAGACCTTGCTGGGTGGACGTCGTGTTCTTGCTTTCATTCCGAGGCGACAGAGAGAAAAGTGAGATTCCATTTTGTTCTGTCTTTCCTCACTCCGGGCAGTTCTGGTCCCGGGTCTGACTTGCCACTTCTTGAGGTACCTTCCCCATTTACCTGCAAAGCGAGAGTTGGGGAGTCCATGTACCGTAGACTTTGACGACGGCAGCCCAGCATTTCTCCATCCTTACGTTTTCATACCGATCTACACAATGACGCAATTCTTACTATTCTTCAAAACGACACCCACCGTCCATGATACATGGATAACGAGGCGAGACGCACGTGCGGCCGCTGCGGAGCCCAGCAACGAAGCAAACCTCATCGACGCAATTCGCTTCAGCGCCAGCGAGGCGGTCTAAACAAGCTTCCCGCATGCAGTCTCACGCGTCCTCCGTCGAACTCCCGACTCTGCTTCCCGAGCTTACTTCCCCCCCCTCAGTTTTCCCAGCCTCGCTGCCGAACGTGACGGACCAATCGAAATAAGCCGATATGCACCTGGGCATACATACGTACTTCGTACTCGACAAAACATTGTTTCGCGTCAACTGTAGATGCGAGACACCCCTACCGACATACCCAATTATCGATGCTGCTGATCAAAAGAAGAGGGTAATCGAGAACGGACGACCCTAGCTCCCGAATATCCCGTTCTCACTGGCCGGCCGATATACCGGCATCCCTTGCCGATGTCATCGAGGCAGACCTTGTACTCAACACCGTCCACTGCTTCTGCTCCATTCCGGAGTCCGACTGGCGGTATCGTGGGCTGTTTGTGAGACTCGAGCTGTGCCGTGATTGGTGCTCTTCGCTGCCTCCTGCCCACTGCTCTTTGATTCGATTCCATCTCCATCCATCATCCCGGTGACTGATCTCTGATACGTGCAAGCACCACTGCGATTTCCTCTTGGCTCCGTGGAACCAACAAGGCCCTGACAGTTTGATGTCTTCGGTGAATGCTGCGGTGCCGCGGGTTACAGCACGTAATTACCTGTTACGAAGTACGAATTAGGTATGTGCAGTATGTACGTAGGCCGCGTCCTCGAGCTGCCAGCCTTGGGCACCCTCAACTCAACCGATAATATCTCCCGGCTGCCTTTCCGCCCGCGGTCATGCTGTATCAGTTTCCCCACTGCATCATACGTGGCGTGCAGAGGTGCATGCGACCCTTACCGAGGTGCCGAAATACAAGCCGTAATGCGCCCGCCCCGGGTTCGTAATACATCATCTCTCGAATATCTAGCCCGTCGAACAACTCCTTCATGTGCTTATATTTCTACCTTTCACATACTCAGTTCTTCAAAACACCTCCCCAATAAGCAGCGTGGCACATTTCCCCGCCTTTTGCGCCTCGTCCAAATCCCTTTGGCTCCCGCCCGACCCAGACTTTGCGGCGTCTTGCTCCCGCCTCATCTGGAACGCTGGCTAGGGTTTTCATGCTCGCATTGGCCGAATTGCTCTCCATTCTCCAGATTCGAGCCTAATTGAACTCTCGAAACCGTGATTTGCCTACATCGTCATGTCCGATACGGATCCCCATGATGACGGGCTCCGTAACTATGACATCGGTACGATCATCGTCACCCTGAGGCATCAACACTGCCTCGGGCACTGCCCCGAGACCTCATCCTTTGCCATGAAACGTGCTAAATCTCTGCTCTTTTCCGCTCCCCGATAGTAATTGTAGGAGCTGGGCCGGCTGGGCTCATGCTCTCCACCTGTCTGGCTCGATGGGGATACACGGTCAAGCACATCGATAATAGGCCAGAGCCGACCCGAACCGGCCGCGCCGATGGCATCCAGCCGCGCTCCCTTGACCTTCTTCGCAACATGGGTCTCAAGGCGGGCATTATGGCACGTAAGCCTGCGCGCGTTTATGAAGTAGCTTTCTGGGGCCCGCCAAAGACGGGCCAAGGCATCGTCAGAACGGGCACCTGGGCGAGCTGCCCGAGCTTCATTGACGCCCGTTACCCTTTCACAACTTTGCTTCACCAGGGCCATATTGAGCGAGTATTCATCGGCGACCTCGACAAGAACGGCGTGCAAATACAAAGACCATGGACAATCCGGACATTCTCCTCCGATGACAAGGAGAACTCCGAGTATCCGCTCAAAGTAGAACTCGAACGACTCGATGGGGAAGAGATGGAAACGGTGCGGGCGAAATACCTTTTTAGTGGCGAGGGTGCAAAGTCGTCGGTTCGTCAACGTCTCGGGATCGATTTTCATCATCGAGATCCCGTCCAACATATCTGGGGCGTCATGGATGGCGTAGTCAGGACGGACTTTCCTGATATCAAGGTAGGACGACCTGTAGCTACTCATAAGTGCAGAGTGCGCCTGTTTCTAAAAGAAATACAGATGAAATGCACCATTCACAGCCCACACGGTTCCATCATGGTGATTCCCCGGGAGGATGGCATGGTCCGCTTGTACATTCAACTAGCGATGTCTACGGACGGCGACTGGGACCCGAAGAAAAGAGCTACCGAGGTAGAGGTGCAACGGTCGGCCAAAAGAATACTGGAACCGTACTCGATCGAGTGGCAGCGCGTGGAGTGGTTCTCGGTATATCCCATAGGGCAGGGTATCTCGAATCGCTACACCCTTGACGAACGCGTCTTCTTGGGTGGCGATGCCTGCCATACCCACAGCGTAAGCTTTGCCATGTTTCGAAGTCAGGCCAAGGACTGACCAAGCTTTCCCCAACAGCCCAAAGCGGGACAAGGCATGAACACTGCCTTCTCCGATGCAATAAACTTGGCTTGGAAGATCCATGCAGTTGAAGGTGGCTTCGCAGACCGAAAACTTCTCGAGACGTACGAGTCCGAGAGAAAAGGCACGGCGGAGAGCCTCTTGGACTTTGACAACCGGTACGCAAAGCTTTTCTCGCAAAAGTCTCCTGCCGGCGGAGAATGGCAGTCATCATCGGACGACGATGAGGCAGAGGTGGACCGCAAGGGTGACAGCGAGTTCATCAAAACCTTCAAGGACTCTTGTCGCTTCACTAGTGGATATGGCGTGTCATACGGACCAAACGCGCTGAACTGGTCCGCCAGTCACCCAGCGCAGTCGCCGTTGATCCAACCCAAGGGTGTGAGGTTGACGCCGGGCAGCATTTTCATCAACTCAGACGTGACGAGAGTTGTGGATGCCAACGTGGTTCATCTTGAACAAGAAATCCCGATGAATGGCTCCTTTCGGATCTTCATCTTTGCTGGCAACCCTCGCGTGACACGGAGAGCACTGCAGGATCTCGCCAAAGGACTTGGCTACAAACAGTCCTTTTACGCGGCGTATGCTCGCCCAGACTTGGAAAAAGCCGTCGGCGACGATGTCCACAATCCCCACAGTCGCTTCTACACGCTCTGTACGGTGCTTGCCATCAAGAGGGCTCGAGTCGACATCTCGCGCGACGTGCCGGGGGTACTGGCTCGCTATCGCGACCACATCTACGCCGACGATGTATGGGATCGCCGTGTGCCCAACGCGACGGCTGCAGCGCATGCCAAGATGGGACTCGACGCGGTGACGGGTGGAGTTGTCGTGGTTCGACCAGATGGGCACGTCGGCATCGTCGTGGGCCTCGTGGAAGGGGGCGGTACGATGGACGCTCTGAACAACTACTTTTCTGCATTCTGCTCGAGGGAGGTTGGCGGACTTCGATCTCATCTCTAGGCAGAGCGAGTTGCTAAAGCTTTTCTGTGTCGGATAGGCAAGGGGCCATCATTGGGCGTATGGTGGTTCCTGTCGCACGACCTGATTGATGCAGAGAGTGAAGTATTCAACCCTCCGGCACGCATACTGTTATCACAGCAAGCCATCTTCTCGAGGTTAGGAAAGCACATAGCATTGCAAATGACGACGCATCAGCGACGTGGGCAGCGCCTGATCATTTCACATGGCAGTTGGGCAACTTGGGCTGTTCAATGGGCACGAAAGCAATGTACAATACGCATGCAGGCAAGATGGCAGAAGAGTAGCACAATAACTGAATATCCCTCTCGCATGGATCGCCACCTGAGGCTAAGTGGTTCATTCATTTCTGCGAATCCCATGGATGAGTAGCAAGCAAATGCATTTCCCGCTGTCGTGCCTCACACCTCAGTCCAAACTCCCAATGGCTCCCCTCGTCGAAGGGGGACCCGATACTTGCATCATTTTTGGCCCACCCGGCGCAGCTCAACTGCTCAAGGCAACAGGGGTGCGAGCATGTGGAGACGCGTCAGCCAATGAGAACTCGTGGTGGTGCTCAGGGATGATGGCACTGCAAACTAGCTAGGTGCCCCACCCAAGGTGCACGGCCCACCCGAAGATTCGCCGGCACAGAAAACTCCCTAAGCTCCCCTCAACACCACAGCAGCTCCATCACTGAACAGCATCAACCTCCAGTGAGCTTCAGCACCGAGAATCGCGTCGCGCCTGGCAACGCCCCCAATCGCCTGTTCAGTACCATATCGTCGCTGCCTATTGACGCCACGCGACTGGCAAAGTCTATTCCATCAATGACGCGTCACCACCCCCGTGACCCGGCAACGGTTCCTCACTGATTGTGGACCGCTCCTCGCCCATAAGAGTACGTCGTCTGCTCCTCCGTCCTGCTTTCCTTTCTTCCCTCCTTCACACTTTCCACTGCACTCGCACTGCAAAGATCCAAGCACTTGCCCAGCTTTCTGCTCACACTCAAACACACACTTGCACAATACACACACTTTCTGCAATCACCCAGCTCTTCATCACATCGCTCTTGCATCTTGCACTTGCCTCCATCTCGCTTTCTTGGTCCTTTTCGCACTCAGCACTGCCGAAGCACCATCATCATGCCTGCCACCGAGGATACCAACTTCGCCCCCATGGCTCTCCGCGCCAAGATGGAAGCTGACCTGCGAAGACACGACCAAGCTGTCAAGCGCCTTGGCCCTCTGGAGCAACGCCTTGTCCGCTGCCGCAACGCGTCTAAAGTCAACTCCGCTGGCCAGCCATCTGTCACCGAGCCGGATGGGCACCTTCTCCAGGAGGAACTGGTCAACCCTGTGCCACCCCCGGCACCTATTCATCCTCCTCATGCAAAATTTCTCATCGACACCAAGTATCCGGTAGAGAAAATTACTCGCCGGGCTCCTGTTCGCTCCGGGAATCGCCCTGCTCCCCGTCAGCTTTCTATCAAGTCCCCTGTCAACAGCGAACCAGAATTTGCCGTGATCCATGGCGTTCAGACACGCAAGCGTCGCGCCGAGAGTTCAGAGATTGACCTCGTTGCGGGACTGCACAACGTCGCGGATACCAACCCTTTTGTTGCTGTTTCCCGAGAGGGATCTGCTTTGTCGGACAGCGCGCAGCCCCTCAACTAGGAACCTGAGGTAAGTTAACCATTTATCTTCTCGCCAGCGCGCGGGTTTGGGCCTGAGCTTCAGCTAACTGGATAACAAGGCGCCACGACGCATGTTTGAATCACCATTTCTTCGACGTGTCACCGGGATGATGTCCAACGTCTATTCCACCGTTACCACCATTGGTGGCAGCTTGACCCGTTTCTGTAAGTGTAGAACCCATTTGCTCAAAGCGCTGAACGTGAAGACTAACAATGTTTAGTCCAAAATACCTCTTACACTGTCACTGAGCTCCGCTCCTATGTCAGAGTCCCTCATCACGCTGGGCTGCACGTCTCCAACAAACGCTGCAAATTGAGCCCTGCCGAGGAAAGCTCTGCCAAAGAGGAAGTTCCATCATGGCTGCCGGAACAAGCTCCACTCATCAAATTGCTCAATGGGTGCTCCGCCTTCATGTCGTATCTGGATCTCCTCCGAGTATCTGTCGAAACCCATGGGCAACGTCAAGACATCAACAGGTGCCTTAGTGCCCTGAAGCCTGCTCTCATCGCAACCGACGATGAAAAGGATCGCTATGAAGCAGGAGAACTCGATCTTCGCGATTCTTTCCTCACAAATCTCAAGATATGCCTGTCGTATTTGCCATATTTCTACAACATCGACTACTTTTGCGCGTACAAAAGAGAGCTCGGGACGCCTCCTGCCGAAGTTCAGTACCCTGAGCGCATGATCGCACTGTGGAAGGAAGAAGACTGGCAAAGGTTTGCTCGCATTCCGGCCTTTTTCTCAGGTGCAGCACTGCCCGTCCTTTGCGATAATATCCTCAAGGTGACCGGCGCAACCCCGCAACTGACCTTTCCACTCGACTTTGCCAATCAAATTCTGCTTGACGTCCGCGCCATCTTGAATAGTTTTCCTATTCCGAGTTTCGTTGTATCCAAGGAATTTCACGACCGCATGGAGAGCCTCTTCCCTCGGCCGAAGCGCACCGATCTGGATCAGCGCCTACTGCTTCCTGGTGCTTTTCCCTTCTTCGATGAGGATGACGCTCCCGTACAGGCTGTACAACAAGAGCCGGAGCAGCCATGCCCTCCTCCGACGCAAGAGGCGCCCAGTGTGTCCGCACCCGCTCAATCTCAGCCTAAACCTCGACCTCAACCACCTTCGCCTCCGAATGTGGCCAGAAAAGGGACCGGCAAGACTGCACAGCTTGCGGCTCACTTCTTGGAGAGTCACATCTCCGAACTGAACCCTCAGCAATTTCGCAGGGATTTCTATGTCGACAGCCAGGAACATTGCGCTATCGAATCCAAGTACATCACCGAATTTGAACAAAGGGCTCCATCAACAGATGCTGCGCCTCTCCGACCCATTCTCAAGAATCGCAGAATGCGGAACGGCAGATTGCTTCCATCGCAGCGCATTCCGCCGCGACTGGCAATGACACGCGCCCAAAGCCCGAGAGTCGTCCGCTTCACGGAAAGCACCATGAACCCTCGACCACGCACCCACTTGGGCCTTGATGTTCCGAGATTGATGCAACGCGACGAAGAGAGATACAACGAGCAATTCGCTCAAGTACGACCTTCTTTTGAATCGCACGAAGTTGCAACACCAGCTGAGGATCTCTCCGCAACTCAACGAGGTTCAGTGGGAGAAGAATCAGTTCCCACGTTTGCCATCAACTACAGGGCCTCACGGCCTCAGCCAGAGGACACTAAGCACCATTCCATCTATGGTCCTGACCACCAGGAACGTCTGAGGCAAGGCTTAATTAAGTCAACACTGAAGCGAGACCGCCCGTCTGAGGCGGAACGGGCGGCGATTGACGATCGTATCCGAGAGATTTTTGAAGAGCCATCTCCTCCGGGCCTCGCGCCCATCTCACCGAGCAAGATCCTTGCCTCACTCATTGAAAAAAAACGAATCGACACATCTTACAGAGACGCAGAGAGAGCCAGAATCGCTAAAGAGCAAGCGAAGAAGGAGGCCGAGGAGGCGGCCATCAGGCAAAAAGAAGAGGCTCAGAGGCGCGAGCAAGAAGAGGCACGGAGGCGCGAAGAAGAAGAAGTTCGACGCCGGGAAGAAGAGACCAGGAGACGGGAAGAGGAAGCAAGACGGGTCGAAGAAGAGGCCCGGAAAAGGGCTGCAGAGGATAGGGCGCGACGCGAAGAGGAAGCGTTTGCAGCCCAGACGACCGGCTTGCGCAGGCCTCGAACTACATTTATCGCCCCCGTCAGTCCTCATTGGGAAAGAAGGGCTCGCGAAACGCTTGCAAAGGGAGCAGCGACCGTGCAAGCCAAGACGGGCGAAGGTGCCGATCTGAGACGCCACGACTTTGCCTCCGTGGTCCCTTCCACCACATGGCTGAACGACGAGATTGTCAACGGGTCGTTGGTTTGGATCGACAGAGCGGTCAATGAAGCGGCTGGCATTAAGGATGTCAAGAGACAGACGCGCAAGTGTTTTGTCATGAATTCGTTCTTCTTCAAGGACCTTCTCTCCAAGGGTCCTCTGGGGACTGAACGAAGACTTCGCCGCAACGGCGTCACCAAGGAGAACTTTTTGAACGTGGAGACAATCGTCCTTCCCATTTGCGAATACTCGCACTGGACAGTACTCGTCATTCGTCCGACTCGAAGGACAGTGACGCACATTGACTCGCTGAACCCCGCGGGAACTCAGCAATACGTCGACTTGGGCTTGGCCTGGGTCAAGGACGTTCTCAAGGAAAAGTTTGTGCAGAACGAGTGGAAGGTTGTGCAAACTGAGGCACCCGCACAGACCAATGGCTACGACTGCGGTGTCTTCACCATCACCAATGCCATGTGCATGGCTCTAGGCTTGAGCCCGATTCACAGTTATTCGGCAAAGGATATGCCCCTGCAGCGCATCAGGATCACCTGCGCACTCCTCAATGGAGGTTTCACCGGAGACTTTGATCTTACGGTCTATTGATTTCAGCAGCCACTTGTCTGCAACCTAGGAACGGGAGGCGCAGAGCCAAGCCATCTCCGGCCTCTGGCAGGCACGGAACGAGATACCAGGTGTTTTGGCGTCAGGGCAGACGGAAATTGGTTGTTTTGAGTAGATTGACTTGTGCACATGGATTGCACTCAGGATAGAGTTGGACAAATTCTTGTTCCAGGGACTGGGACTGGGACTGAGCATGGTTTAGATGAGGGGCGGCGAGGCCGTTGGGTCAAGTGATTGACCAGGGCAAGCTGCTCGGAGCAGCAAGGTGGTCCGAGTATGATAAGAGTATAGCTTTTGAGCAGTGCCAATCAATATTTCAAACAATGGGTCGGTCGAGTGTGCCTTGCAACATGATATTGTGGGACGCGGATGGGCGAGAGAGGACGAAAACAGAACCTGGCCCTTGCGAGAAGGGATTGGAATTTCAGGCCATGGGTGTCGAGCAGGGCCTTATCAAGGTTTGAAGCGGTGACAGTTTGAGGGCTCAGGGTGACAGAAAACGGGCCAAAGTCAGTTTGGCACGGACGACTTGGTAGGAAGTGCTACTATTTCCCTAAGGTAGGTAGTTGTTTAGGTGTTTAGTTGGGCTGGTAGCAAGGGCCGCCGGTGCAATGGGGAGGGGCGGAAAGGGCGGGATGTGATGTGTGATGTGGTGTCTGGCGCATGTGGGGACAAAGTCTGTTTAGCTTTGCTGGCCGTCTGGATTGATGAAAGCGGCCGACGAGGGCACGGAGACACGGGGTCGACGGTTGTGTTGCCCACATGCTGGTGTTTGATGTTTGTCGCTGTGGAGGTGGTGATGATGGTGGGCCATTGGTTGATGGTTTTAGAGATACGTACGAATACATACAGTCTCCTAAAGGCAGGCAAAGTTAAGAAAAAGTGGCCTTGCAGAGTCGTCGTCGCACAAGGCGGGGGGACGTAACCGCAGGGAGGGATTTTTTTGTGGGGGGGCTTCTCGACGTGCAGAGGAGAAGGAGAGGAGAGAGGAGATGGAGGGCGAGAGCCGTACTAGGGGGGCCTAAAAGTCGGCCCCCCGCACTTGATTCTCAAGCACGGGGGGTCAATTGACCAGGAAAGGGTGCGCTGACCGGGAAAATCGGGGTACATAGAAAAAGCCAATTTCTCATAGTAAAAATAGAGCGATTGAAGTATCGTTTTTCCCCCCGTAAGCGCATACACCCCGTCAACCTAATTATCTACAAGAATATTATCAAATGAGGGCATCCGCACTCGGGGCTGCCTCGTTAGCATCTTCAACTTTGATAACCTCGTTCTCATCGCCTTCTGCCTCTATATCATGGATTTGAGTAATCTCAATGCCGTCAACCTCGAGAGAAAGCGCCTTACGGCTGCTAACGCGATCGTGATACTCTGTGGCGAGCAATAGCACCGCATCGTCAATAATATCGACGTCATATTCCTCGGGCCAGGTGAAACTATTCACGATCTTTCCTTTGTGCTTGAGCTCGCGAAAAAGGCGATAATGTAAGCAGAGCTGTTCCGGGTTATCTAAATACGCGCGGAAGTCCGCCTTCGTAAGGCCGCCTCGTCGCCGCATCTCCGATAACCTCCACTTCGTGACACTATTCCGAGCAACGCTTCTAAGATCGCGCATCCATCTTCTCACGAAGGGAACCTCTTCACGAGACCTCTTTTTTCGTATCCGGCGCGCCTCATCTTCTTGTGAAGCGCGCCGGTTATATTCATCGCGAGCCACCCGCACCCGAGCATCGTGGACACTTAGGGGGCCGAAGCGGGCAACAACTTGGGTGCCTTCTTTTAACGTAGATCGCCGCAGCTGCTTCTCTTTGATGATAGCCATCTCAGACGTGGCCATAATGCCATTCAGAGCGAGAATGCGCCCAGCGCGATTGGCCTTCGAAAGAACATGCCTGACTGACGGGGTCAACGGCACATCAGACTCGAGGCATCCCTCGATCCGTATCTTCACGTACTGCTGAAGCTGCGCAAGGAGCATCAAGCTGTGCTTTGGTGTTGTGACGCTATTCCAATCGAATAGTGGCTTCGTTAGGGGCGTGCGCGGCGCAGGGGCACAACGCGTGCCCCTTGGTGTGACCGCCGCTTCGAGTGCCCTTATGATATTCTCGTCATATTTCCCGGCGCCTACAGCGCCGGGAAGATCTTGCTTATCCACATCCTGAGTCAATGAAGATAACGCATCTTGAAGCTGATCAAGAACTATCGCCGGATTGTACGGGAAAAGGCCGCATTTTTCCCAGGATGAGAGTATCGTGTGTTTCTTAAAGGATCGTGTGCGAATCTCTTGAAGATGATACAGGAAGTCGGTCTTATTAAAGTCGGCAGCGCCGTCGGCGATCTCGCGATACAACACTTGTTGATGCCAGTGTTTATACGAGCGGAAAACACCAACATCTAGGGGTTGGAGATAATGCGTGAGATGCGGCGGCAACGGGAAGAGCTCGATATTGTGATCGTGACAAAAGTGAACTATCTCCACTGTGAAGTGATTATCACAGCCGTCCATAAGGATTAGCCTCGTATCGGTCTTGACCCGGGGCCTCGTGTGAAGCTCGAAGTGTTTAATCCATTCGATCGCGATAATATCATTAGTATACCCCTTCGGACTAGTCGTGATAATTGTATCGCCGTCGAGGTCGTTGTCGACCCAGCGGACTGGGATTTGAACGCCTGGGAGAATTAGGAACGACGGAATCACCTCTCCAGAGGCAGATATAGCCTCAATTGCGGTCACAGAGACAGTATCGTGTGCGTCAGTTAATACGGGCTTGTCTATTTCGTTGAAAGTCCACAGGAATGTCCCCTTCTGGAGGTAGCCAACCATAAAGCCGGTCTCGTCGAAGTTCCAGATGTTGTCGCGTTTGATGCCGTGATCGGCGATAAAGTTAGACCAAGCCTTAAAGAAGGCATCAACGCTAGCCCGGTCTTGCATAGCTTTACGTTTAGCGTCTCTAGAGACTGCCCTCCGGCGGTGGAATATATCCCTATGCCGTCGCATGAAGCGTTGAGCCCAAGATCGCGATGCCCTCGTCTCTCTCTCCTTAGCACGCAGAATAGTGTTGGCGTGCTGTTGAAGCGATCGCCGCTGAATGTGGTGACCTTGAATAATCCGACGATGTGCCCAACATATCACCTCGGCCTCTTCTTCCGGCTGTAGTAGCGTGAAGTTGCCTCCATTCTTACTCACCGGGTGATGCCCCTTTATACGAGACCAGAGTCGTTTATACGGCACACACAGCGCAATAGCGGCAGCCTTAATCGTAGGGTAATAACCCTCTTGGAATAGCTCGGCCGCCGCAACGGTGCGCGTCTCGAGGTTTTCCGCAGTATTCTTCGAAAAGATTGTCTTCCCTGTGATCCCCCGGGTAGTCATGCACTGTATTTTCGCAGGCACGCTACCTACCTTTCCCACGCAGCCTTCCATCGGCGGCGCGAATCATCGTTTGGCAGGCACGCAGCTGTTTCGCATCCAGCCTAGCCTCGAAGCCGCTAGCCCGCAACGGGGCAAAGTGATGGACATTTGCTTTCTCTACAGTAACTCGCAGTAGCAATGCACGCGCTGTAAAGTAATGAGCGAGAAAGAAGACGGCCGTCTGTCGCCCCGCCTCCCGAGTCGGCCGCTTGACGATTGATGGCTACAGCCTTTCTGACAAAACACCATCGCGTGGAATGGCGGGAGATTGCGGCAGGGCCCTCGTGAAGGCACCAGGAAGCAAAGAACGGCTGCCTGGGCAAGAAGCCCATCATGCCTGTCTCAATCGCTTCTCGAGGTAGGAAGATATCCACGCGTCCAGTTCAACACGAGCATCCAAGTGCAAACATTTCTCTAGTACCCAAGGTACGTAGCTCTCTCCACAGGTACTTTGTTTCCTCAGGTCTTGCAGAAATGGAAGAGATGCCATGAGTACTGCTGCACCGGGCAACGTAAAGCGCTTCGTCGGTCTGGCGAGGCAGAGACAAGGTAAGTATCGGGCAAGTAGCTCGCTCCAGGTACCAGACCCAGCGCCCTGGCCCATGTACCTCGACAGTGGCCGCTGTTCCTCCCTCAATGCCCTGTTTCCTTGGAACATTCTGCCCCCCCTTCCAAGGCTGCGTATCCAGGTATCCCACCCGCACCCACCGCCGACTGACTCTTGCGAGCAGACGTCGCGTCTCATTGGCCGACGAGCATCCACAAGCGGCAAAGGGCTTCTTCTAGCGCCCTTCTAGCGCATGCGCCGGTGCCGCAAAGAGATGCGGTGGACCCCGGACGCCCTTTTGTGGTTCTCCTCCCTACTCCACAAGCCTTGTCCTCTCGGCCAACTTTCCAATGTACCTGCCCAAGTATTCATTCTCCCTTCTTTTTCCCCGTTGCTTTCCCCGGCGCTTGTCGCTTGACGGCACCGACTATCGCGTTGCGCAATTTCGGGCTTCTTGATTTTTTTTCGGGGAATGACTCGGATAGCCTTGCTTTGCGAAATGAGCACGTCAGCAGGAAGTGAATCAAATAGGACGAGATGGGACAGCCCACGGTCGATGGCCCCCGTCCACGCGTGTCCCGAGGGCGGATTGCGAAATGTCCATGGGAAACAAGTCCTATCTTGTCCACGTCGACATCCCCAACACATGAGTCAATCCATTTATACTCGTACCTGCAGTCGATAAGAGACACGACCTAAACGGACGCACACACTCACTCACTCACACTCACACACTGAGTACCTAGGTAGTGCGGATTACAGGCCTCTCCCCTGCACAGCCGCCCTTGGTCTCGAAACTGGCTAAAACGCTCGCTTGCGGGCCTGGCCATCCGGGGCTCCTCTCTTCATTCTCCTCGTCTTCCGTTGCAGCCGTCCAGCAGGAATGGGGAAATAGAGCCGCGGGCTTGCAGACACGCGACACGCTAGGGCGGTCCAAGGGGCGCCAGCACCAGGCATTCTACATAGCGGAGCATCAGGGGGTGAGACAAAAAAAGAAGCCATCGAGAAACGCCAAACCTCGCGCCGTTTCTCCCTCCCTTTGGCGATCTCGACTCCCCAGGATTCCCGACCGTTCCACGCCAGTTGTGGCGGGAGAGAGAGCAGCAGCGAGTTGGAGTGGCTTCAAAGCTTTCTCCGGGTCTCGCCCAGTATTGATGTATGCAGTCTATTATACAACAAGTACATACGGCATGTACCCCCTCCTCCCGTGCATGCTCGCATGCATTGGATGCATGCCACACGCACCCTCTTCCGCCCACCATCCAGAGCCCGACGTGACGAACTGTCCCGTTGGTGGTGCTTGCGTGCTCGGCCTCGGGGGTCCGCCGTACCGCCAGCAGGGAACCGGGTCCCCCTTGTACCTCTTTTGCCGGCTGCCCTCGAGGCATGGGTTAGACGGGGAACTTGGGTACGTACAAACCCAGGTACGGTAGTGGGAACCTGCCCTCCATGTCGCTTTTGAGACCAGCCGGCGCCGGGAAGGCTAGCGGCGGCTCCCCTAGTCATGTAATCCAGGTACTCCTGGCTTTGCCCTGCTCATGCGCTCATGCTCGTGTACTCGCATGACGTGCCGTGCCTCCTGCTCCAATGTAGGTACTCGCCAAGGTACCTCTCGACGCCCTTGGCGGGAAGACGGGCCACACATCCCCCCTGACGACTGGGTACGGGGCAATTTCGGTGCCTGGTACATGGCAGGTACACACGCACACACAGAGGCAGGCAAGGCCTGTCTGCCGGCACTCCTCTGGCCATTTCACCATTTCAAGTTCTCCTCCCTTTTCTCTCGTCCTTCGCCCGCTCCCGCACCCTTTTCACTCGCATCCTCGACGCGTGCACGCCCACGCGAACAAAAGACCTTCATCTCCAGCCTCTTGTGTGTGTGCTGCGTCGTCGTTTATCCTCTCGCGCCCCCAGCGTCCTGCGGCTCTGCCTCATCAGCACTTTAGGCTGCACGCCCTCGCATCTTGCTGCTCCAACGCCTTGGCCGAAATTCGCACCGTCGTCCGTGTCCAGGCTTTTGACGAGACGCTCTCGATTTTATCCTCGCAAGGATCGACTGCCTCGCCACCCCGTTCGCGACGGATTCGTTGACGGCCGACCCTTCCATCTCCACCCCGGCTTGGTCACTGCTCGCATCTCGGACTGCTCGTCGACAGACTTGCCGTCATCTCATCACGTTCATTCAGCGTCGCTGCTTAGAACCAAATCCTGCGGGCCGTCGAGACCCATAAACCGCTTCTCTCCAGCCAACCGGAGCTTCGCTGCTTGAGTGACGGGCCATCACTGTCTGGCCGCGCCTAACTCTAAGCATCTCCCGTCATCGACACGGCCTCTCGGGTGCGCCAATCGTTCGCATACCCAACAACTACGCTCGGTTTGGTGTCGAGGCCGATTAACTCGCGACCTTCTGCAAGCCACCAAACCCTCGGTTGCTAGATCAATCCATACGTTCCACGCCACCCAAACCCACTTGCATTCCAGTCGTCATATCTGCCCCTACCACACCTTACAACCTCCGGCCTCTTATTGTCCTGGTCCGGACATCATTCCCCCGGGAACCCGCAGCCGTCTACTCGCGCCTTGGACTTAAAGCATCTAGGTCCCCGGCCTCAATCGCCTCCGTCTGCTGTTCCGCTCCGCTCAACTTGTCCGTGACCTGCGGCAGACGCCGACGGCTTCGTACCACCGAACCCGGCATCTCTGCTGTCTCTTGTCAGTTCCAGAGCTGCCCCAGTGCTCTGGGACTACAGTCTACCCGACGCCATCGTCATGGTCAACCCCAGGATACGACGGGCTTCCCCCGTCAGCCTCGCTCCGAGTTCCCAGCCGCAGTCCCCGCTCCTGACTTCAGCCTTTGACGAGTGCCCCATTGACTCACCAAAATCTCGTCCGGGCAGCGGCACCTTCTCCCCCTCATCACGCACCTCACAAAACGCCACGTCCAACAAGCCACCTACGCTCAATGAGATTCTCGTTGACGCTGCTCCGCCTCCGTGGACCTTGGGAGCCTTCATGGCCTACCTCTCTCAAAATCATTGCATGGAAACCCTCGAATTCACTCTTGACGTCCAGCGATACTCTGGCGCATACGACGAGCTGTACGCTCAACAACAGCCTTCGCGCGAGTCGCAAGAGCATGTGTGCGACTGGTGGCAGAAGCTCATGCAAATATACTTTATTCCTTGCGCCCCTCGCGAGCTCAACATTGCATCGCGCGTCCGAGACCGACTTCTCGCCATTCCCACCGGTCCTTCCCCTCCGCATCCTTCAGAATTGAACGAAGCTGGTCGCATCATCTACGAACTCATGAATGACTCCCTTCTCGTTCCCTTCCTTCAATCAGTTGCTCCGCTGCACCACGGCAGCGAGGAACGCGCTCGATCGCCCCGTCACAGGTCTTCGAACAGCACTGGGCGTTCCTTTGGTCAACCATCACGATCTGCCACCGGCGACTCTGATGGACTTACCGACGACAGCGACAGTAATTCCCCTACCGGCCATGAGCCAATGACACCTCCAACCACACCCCCAACGTCGGAGTACACATTCAACTCATCTCCCGGTGGCTTCCACCGAGCCGTCGCCGCACACAACAAGGGTTGGAAAAAGGTCGGGGCCAAGCTGGGCCTGAAAGCCTTCGGACGACGTTCCGCCCCTTCCTCATCAGGCGCGGAGTGCGATACTTCTGTGGGTTGAACAAGGGTCGCGCAAGACTCCTATCACCAATAAGCTGGCGTACCGTGTCATCCTCCTTCGCCTACGCATCTCACAGCGCCCTGAGCACGTTTCTGAATGGCGGTATCATTGCCGATGAGCTGCAAAGGCGTTTTGAGGTCGCGAGTCGCAAGCCTAGCGAGGTAACCTCAGCACTACATCTCGGGAAACTCTTCCCATTCAACAGGACGTGACGTTTGTCAGCGCATCTCACGGTACGCGCTTTCCTGGCCGAGAGCATTCAGTATACAGGGTCATTCCTTTTGACAACTACACGCATCTGGCTGTTATAATCAGGCCAGCTATTCCAGTGTCTCGATCCTCCGCACGCCGCTAAGAAGCATCGGATTTCCTAGATGACAGAACCGGCTTTCACGTCGAGACGACTAATGAGCATCGTCAAGGCACTCGGTTGTATGGAATGCGATGCCCGATTTTTATGTCCGGAGTAACACGATTTTACGATGGAGGATAAGGAAGGAGTGGAGACTGGGCTGCAGCGTCAAATGGCGCTTGCCTTTATGCATTACGATGGCTTGCCCTGCATAGATGTATGAAGAACATTGGGGTTATTCTATGTTCATTTGGTGTCAGGCGTTTGCTTCACGATATACCTAGTGTCAGGGACGGCAGCAGCGTTGATTAGCAGAGCTTCATCTGCCTCGATTCTCGAAAGAATCCAGCCATACAAGGTTGGCTGAAATAAAGAATTGCACAATTTCTTATGCGCAAAGTGATATTCCATTCGAGCCTCGTGTCCTTGGCGTCTCGCTTGTTGCCCAAGTACGTATGGAAGGGATATTCCAGCTTTGACAGGAATCTCGTGACAAGTTGTGTTCCACCCGCATTGAACGCTTTTGAGAGTTTCGCCCCCTTCCCGTAGGACCAAAGGGCGCCCTGGCTGCGGATTAGATGCGTCTCCTATAGTGTCGACAGTCCTCTGCACATAGCTTAGGCCCAGGCCCTTTTATTGCATCTTCTATGCAATACGAAGCAGACATCGCCGCGGTAGCTACCCTACTCTTCCAAAGAATTTCTCGGTGGCTTCCTGCAGCTAGTGCAGTACTTTTTGCAGATATCCAACGCCCCTTTCATGTATGCCATGTGCGATGCTTGGATCACGAATATGCAGGAGAGGCTGGTGAGGAACGGCCCGGGAGCATTAACGCGGTCAAGCCCTGCATTGTCATCTCATCGCCACATCGCCTTTGCTCGGGGGCAATCGCCTGCAAGGGACGGGCGCCCGAGTCGCCTCCAAGAGCCGGCCGAGCCTCGTCAGTCCTCGACGGGCTTGTCGTGCCGCGAGTACATGTTCCATTCGAGCGAGTTGGCAAAGTCGAGCTTTCCGCCCTCGACCTGCTTCCGCGTCACCGACAGCATCGGCTGCGGCAGGCCCATGGATTGCAGGAAGGAGACGGCTGCGGTGCGCGGGACAAGTGTCAGCGAGCAATGCGGCACTCGAGTCTTTTGGGACGACGAGGGGGTTTGGGGGAGGAGGAGGATTACGGAGCTGTTTGTGCTTACCATTCGTCCACTCCAGGCCTTGCCGGCGCGTGTCCCATCCAAGTTCCTCGGCCATGATGTCGATGATCTTGGGGAGAGCTTCGAGGGACGCCTGGGCGTTGAGGAAGGCCAGCCGCGTGCGCCGGGCCAGGACGTCGACGGGCGTCTGGGCATACTCGTAGCGCACGGCGTAGCGAATCTCGCCGTCGACAAACGGATACAGCTGCGAGATGCGCTCGCCGCGGGCGGGGAACCGCTGCTGGGTAAGCTTGCATAGGGAGGCGACGGTCCACGCGCGATCGCCATAGCTCTCGGTCAGGTGCTTGGCGACTTCGGTCTCGAGCCCGAAATGTTGGATGAGTGGGATGAAGAGGGTTTTGCTGAAGCCGTGCGCTCCGATGAGGCGGACCTTGTGCGTTTGGCATGAGCCGTCGAGGATGGCGCCGTCGTCGACCACCTCGGTACCGCTCACGCGAGGAGCATTGTTGACGGGCTTCGGCGTCAGGTTGAATTCTTGAATGGCGGCGTCGACGCACTCCTCAGCCATTTGCCGGTATGTGGTCCACTTGCCTCCAGCGCAGGTCAAGAGGCCCGAAGGGGAAATGTCGACGAGGTGATTGCGCACCAGCGATTCCGTATTCTTCGCCTTTGGATCCTTGACCAATGGTCGAATACCGGACCACGCAGCGAGTACGTCTCCCCGCCGTACGTTGATCTCGGGCGAAAGATATTGGCTGATTTCGCCGAGGATCCACTGGATGGACGTCTCATCAGGCATGGGATTCTGCGAGATTGGGCATGGAGAATCTGTAGTGCCGGCGATTGTATTGCCTTGCCAGGGCAGGAAGAAGATGACGCGGCCGTCGGAAGTGGAAGGGTCAATGAGACCCATCTTGGCTGGACTGTAGTACCCCGGGAGAATCACATGAACGCCCGACGATGGGGCGACAATCTCCTTGCATTGCTGGTCATCCATTTTGCGGATCGAGTCGGTAAAGGGCCCGGTGCAGTTGACGATACACTTGGCGCGGATGTTGATTTCTTCAGCTGGCTGACCGTTCCTAGCAGATATCAGGTCCTTTACCGTGGCGCCACAAAGACGACCTTTGGCATCCTTGACGAGGCTGGTGACTTCGGTGTGGTTAACCACGGTGGCGCCGTAGAGGGCGGCTGTCATGGCAATCGACACGTTCATGCGAGAGTCGTTGTGCGACCCGTCGTAGTAGACTAGAGCACCGATGAGGCCGGCCTCCTTAAGCATCGGAAACGCCTCGAGGGCCTTGCTCCGGGTGAGAAAATATGAGCTCTCGATACCTTCGCTACCGGCGAGAAAGTCGTAGAACTTGGTGCCGGCCCAATAATAAGGTGCCTTCCACCACTTATCAAGGGGCAGCATGATGGGGAGCCACATGCTCAGGTGCGGCGCCGTTTGGAGAAAGTACTTGCGCTCCTTGAGCGCCTCACGAACCAGCTGGTACTGACTGTAGTCGAGGTCCCAGACGGCTTTCTCCAGGTACCGGACACCGCCGTGGACGAGTTTCGTGCTCTTGCTGCTAGTGCCACTGCTGAAGTCTTCGCGCTCGACGAGAGCCACGCGAAGACCTCGAGTTGCTGCATCGAGGGCGACGCCGGCTCCTGTTGCGCCGCCGCCGATGATGAGCATGTCGTACTCGGCCTTGGGCGCGGTGCCAGTACTGCGGCGTAAGCCATCAAGCTGTTCCAGGCGAGACTTGACGCGCGGAAAGTTTGGCATGGTGAAGGAGCCTCCCGGACCGTAGGTCGGCGGCGGAACCACAGGCGCAAAAGATCCAGGGACGCTTCGGGGCCGATAGGTGTAGACCAGGATGCCCGCTCCGACGGCGCCGATTGCCCCGGTGGCGGCCAGTCGCCGGAGCAGCGTGTGCGACACTGGTGCCATGATCGTGGGACAAGGGTAGGACTGTCTGATCCCGAGCTCTCAATATTCAATACCGATATCGTGGGGGCCTTGAGCTGCCGGAGGACCCGAGCGACGGAAAGACAACGTATACTTGTCTCATGCAACTGCAGAAAGTTGTATATATAGATTTGGTGATTGGAAGGGAGAGGACGGCCAAGAGTGCCTAGTCTGGGCCTATGGAGAAACGGCGCGATTGCGCCAGCTCGTATTGTCAAGAATTCAGCTGGGGTGCTATGAAGGTTGTTTTGCGGGTTTGCGATGAGAGGTGCCGCTCCAGAGATGGATTCAGACGTCAATCCCGCACTCTATTGTGCCGCTGGGCCTTTGCGTCACATGTATGAGCGACGTCTCCGGGTGCGTATGCTCACTGGCTGCTGCGGATTCGAGAATCGGGAAATGCGACAACATCTCTAGTTCAGGGAGGGAGGTGTGCGTATGACACATGCATGCAGGCAAAAGCTTATGCCGACATTTTTGTCGGTCCGTCTTTTCGCCGCCAGCCAACCTCATCGCCTAAAGTCTGTTGTTTCGTGCCGACGCACGGGGCAGCAAGTCCTTCTCGGATCATCGTCATGATTTCCCGATGCACGGTTGGCTCCCATACTCCTTCAACGGCGAGGCGTCCAGTCGGCGCTTCGCCGGGCCACCATCACACCTCTTCCGTAGCTCCCTCGTCGTCTTGCTAAGCGGCTCCTATAATCCTTCGGCAGCTTGCCGCAGTTCGTCAGCTAGCCGTGTCAGGTAGAATCGTCTCGTCTCAAGCGGAAATTGCTGGAAACTCCTGGCCATGCGCATCGCCTCGAGCCGACCTTTCTCATACGCCGCCAGGTCCCGGTTGCCGTACACGTCCCGGCCCGCGGCATAACCGCTCTCGAGGTCTCGGAAGAACACGTTGACAGCGACACTCATGTCTGACGTCGGTGTAGACGTATGCAGCCAGAGCGCTGGCAGAAACAACGCATCTCCGGGTCCAAGCACGGCTTCGTGAGGATGGGTCCCTGCCATGCGAGGTTCGTCGAGCGCCATGAAAACATCGAGACTTGAACTTGATGCCCCAGGAGCAAAAGCTAGTTCTCCCACATCACTTGGTGGAAATAGTATCATTCGCTTGTGGCCTGTGATTTGGACGTAAATGTTGGCCATGACCTACGCAAGTCATGGTCAGTACGTCACCATCCAAGTGATATGTCCGGTCGTGAGAGCATTGCTTACATCGTAATGGAGCCACATGTTGACCCGGCCAGACATTCTGAAAATGGAGCTGAACGTGTTCTCCCCAACACGGGCGAGTTCCAGGGGCAGACGAAAGCTGGATGCCAGGCCTGGAAAGTCTTGCTCGAGATTGGCCGGCTGCTCCGAAGGCTTGTCGCGTGACAGTGATCGCAGATAAAGTCGACCTCCCGCCTCCATCCTGCCCATGACGGACCCGAAAGTGTCTTTAACGTAACTGAAATTCTTGGAGTTGAAGTCCAGTTTCTCTGTATCTTTCAGGCATTCATGAACAACAACCTATGGTGTCGTTTCTGTTGTGAGCCTCGAATTGCAGCAGGTTTTGGAGTCAAAGGGATTTTACCTCGGTGTCACGCCCAATTTGGTTCATCAGGTAATCATTCTTCCACTTCTGCATACATTCTCCGAAGTCTAGGCCCTCGATGACGACTGGTTTCCCGTCAGCAAGCACTTTGTCGAAGCTGGTCTTAGCATCTAGGCGGATCCGCGGGATTATCGCAATAGCTGCCCTCTCTGACTGGCGCCTAAGCTGGTGAGTATCGCGGCTCACACGTCCTACAATCTTGCGTGACTCGGCAAACTTGATGCTAGCTGCTCCAGAGTCTTTAAATTGCCGCTGCTCTGCTTGCCGCTTACTACTGAGTTTGATGCTGTAGACGCCAGTCTCCCAGAAGGTGCCCATAGAGAAACAAGTTGCGCCGCCGCCTATGATCACTAGATGGGACCCATGCGTGACAACAGAGCTTCCAATCATGAATGGCAAGTTGACTGCACCATCTTGGCAGCGACCCGGTGCGACAGCGTATGAGCCATTGTTTTCGATGGTAACAAAGACGATATCGCGGCCTTGGATGGCAGGATCCAAGCCCACACCGCCGCATATCGCCGTGCAAGTGTCCAGATCCATGCACTTGGCACCAAAAAGCGACAAAGGGCGCCCACTTCCTGATGCATGCGAGGTTGGCAAAAGCTTGAACTCGATGATTGCCTATATATAGTCAGTACTTGTCCAAGAATCTCACGTCTTTCGGGGGCAAACGGGGATAGATATCTACACAGACCTCAGACTCAGTTCTGCGGAGGCACCACAAATACTCTTCACTGATGAAGCAGCCATCCTGGGCTATGCCGCCCGCGAGAAGGCCGTAAAAGGTTCCCTCGAGCGCGTTTGAATGAGGCGAGTTGCATAAGAGGGTACCAAAAGTTGGGCGAGGTTTGCATGCACCAACCTTGCACCGATACCATCCTTTCTCGGGGTCAAACAGAAAACACTCCTCTGAGATGAGTGAGTTTGCAGTTTTGCCACCGACAACTAACGTGAGGCGAGTATCTTTCAGACGAATGGCCGAGTGTCTGAAAAGCGGCATAGGAAGACTCCAGGTCGGCATCCAGCAATAATCAGCCCCTCGTCGGTATAGCCAACAATCTGACATGGGGTTTGCGGGCGATCCTCGCCCCCCTGCGAGTAGAACGCCGTACTCTCCAAGGTCTGTCAAAGTGAAACACATGCGCGGAAGCGGCCCGTCCACAGGAGTTCTTTGAGTGCCAGAATGTTCGCGGATCGAGTATATGTCCAGAGTGTCGGTTCTGCAATTGCTCCCCATCCCCATCAAATTCTCAACGTATTGTGCACCCGTTGAGTTGGTTGTCAACATGGCCTCTCCGAACCGCCGTCTAGGAGCATCAGCTTGATGGCATGTTATCTCAAGCTGAACCTCGCGGGACTCTGTTTCTGGAACCGGGAGTTTCTGGTCTTGTGCATCTTGGTCGGACACGGTCGAAGCATGCACAAGAACATAGTGTCTTGCAAAGAGTATGAACTCTTCCCACTCATCGAAAGGCTCCACCTCATCTAGCAAAGACCTCTCAGCGCTGGACAAGAACTGATCGCTCGACCAAACGTCCCACAAGTCCAATGCACGAGCATGAGCCCAGTCACGAGTCTCGAACCGTTCTTTTTGACTCTCGATCGTCGGGTATTGGTGCACCGACTTGGGCGGGGCGTTCAGTTTATTCAGGTGGTTGAGCATGGTTATTGCAAATGGATGGTTCGAGCCTAGGGGTATGATGTGTTCCAAGAGGCAAAACTCAGCTATATACGACCGATTAGCACTGTTCACCTTTACAGGTTGAGCGATCCTGTATGACAAATGACAGAAAACCATGGCTCGAAGGACAGGGAAAGGCTCACCACGGCCGATGGAGCTAGCCCACTGCACCAAGTTATCAGCAGAAATAGTATCCATATAAGTTATGGACACCTCTGCTACGAAGAGAATCTCATAGCCAGTAGAAGGGAGGAGGCTGCTGAGAGCCTGATGGAGCTCGTGCAGTTGGCGAAGGTCGCACGCTACCTGACAATAACGCTCACTCCGTAGAACCACCCGGCTCTGGTCTGTCTCATTGGTAATAAAGTTGTCGTTTAACAGAGCTCGTAACTGGGTTGTTTCAAGCACAACTTTCCGTTTCTTTAGAATAAGATCCGGGTAGTCAATGTCGATGAAGAGCGTCCCGTCACATTGAGGGCCGAGCCGGGCATAGGACTGCCAAGGCAAGACGTCGCTTTACGGTGGTAAGTCAGACAAGAGAGCAGGATCACGAGCGAAGATATGAATAACCTACCTTCCGCATCCAAGGTTGATGACGATTTTCCTGTTGTTAGAGGGGCGTGTGATGAAATTGCGTACCACAACGTCAATGGCTCTCAGCCTCAGCCAGTATCCGCGGTTGATTAGGGGCGATCTGCGTTGAAACTTGGACACAAAATGTCTAAAGAAGTGAGGCTCATCGGGATAATACAGACGCTCGACGCTACGTTTGGACACGATACTACTGCTATTTGTCTGTAGTAGAAGGTTTTAGCATGGAAACAGTGATGCATGCCGCAAATAAACAAAAGTCTTTGGATTGAGTTTAGAGTCTCGAAGGATGAGCCAGACATGGGCGGTTGTTTTAAGCCAGGAAACGAACTCTCGCCTGCCCGCCATCTCACGGCCTGACGCTGATAGACCGGGTTCAAAAGTGCGTGCTCACCCATCAACGGTAGCTTACCCCCATGATGAGGTCGTCGAGAGTTTGTGACCTGGCCACCTGGGCCTGGTGCTTCGGAGAATTCACCATCTTCTACGGACTGCAAGGTCGCTTGTCGAGGCGAGTCCCGAGGACGTATAGTTGCGAACCTTTTTTGTGTGAAGATAACTTGGCCGGTAATGCGATGCGCAGACAGGAGGAAGATGAGAATGAGTCGACAAAGTAGGTATTAAGAGAAAAAAATCGTGGGGCTGCACTTTCGAAGCTTCAGTGGGGCATTTCGCTGTTAGTACCAAGTTGCCCTTTGCACGGTCGCGCCTTTGCGCACTTACCTCGGCTCGTCTCGACTTACACCACTTTGGACATTGGTCTCCTTTCAGACCACTTCTAAGTAGAGGGGCTTCGATATTTCAAACTTCAAGGTGCTCAAGGCACTACTTCGTACCTACCTAGGTAGGTTTGTCTCGCGGCGAGCAGAGTCAAGGAAGGACCAAGGGCCATCACCACCTCCGAGTCCATGATGTATTTGTGTCAGTTGGTACCTGGGCGCAAGTATCTGAGAGTCATCAATACCAGCACACGCTGGTATCTAGCGGGTACCTTCGCTACCAAGCTACATGGACAGGCACTTATACTGCGCCCCAGAGTGACCTCACCCCGGCCCTTTCCGGCTCCTCCCAACCCCTTCTGTGCCGTGTCTAGCTCTCCGCTTCTGCAACTCCTACGCTCGCTCTTCTCTTCCTCCGGACAACGCGCATAGTCGTCTGCCTCCAGATATCCGCTACGATCTTGAATTATTCGCGCAAACGTCGCCGTTGCAGACATCGCACTGGTCTCCAACTGTTCGCGAACCGAACGACCGGTTTCGTAAGCGTCAAGCGTCTGCCTTCCTTCGATATCGCAGCCAAAGATCCCCATCCTCACCGAAGCTTCGCCTGCATCTATACCGCGCAAATCAAAACCCAAGCCTTGCCAGCATAGATCGCCATACTATCGCCCTTGTCGCTCCTTACAGTCTTGTAGCACATCTACGCTAGTCCCTGTACGACTCCTCCAGCCCAGCTGTGCTGGGGGACGTCGAGATGGCCAGCCCAACGCTCAACTTCATCACTTTCAACCAGGACCACAGCTGTCTTGCTGTCGGTATGTGTATCTCCCGTGGCACTTCGTCGTCGCCCTTTTATTCAAAGAGCAATCTGACGCGACCTTCATCTTGATAGGCACCACCAAGGGCTTCCGCATCTACCACACCGAGCCGTTCTCCAGGATATTCAGTAGCGATGACGGGAATATTGCCATCATTGAAATGCTCTTCTCTACCTCACTCGTGGCGCTGATTCTCTCACCACGCCATTTGATTATACAAAACACAAAGGTGCGTAGAAGAAACGATCAACTCTGGTTAACAAGCGAACTAATGGTTCCTCAGCGGGCCTCCGTCATATGCGAGCTTACATTCCCATCAGCCGTCCTCGCCGTCCGACTCAACCGAAAACGTCTGGCCGTCGTCTTGGAGGAGGAGATATATCTGTACGACATAAGCAACATGAGTCTCCTCTACACTATCCCGACGTCGCCGAATCCTACTGCTATATGCGCGCTTTCGCCTTCGTCGGAGAATTGCTTCATTGCCTACCCGCTTCCCAAGGCGCGCGAGGACTCGGATTCGAAGCGTCCTTCTCATGCACCACCGCAATCAACCTACGTTGCGCCTACATCGGGCGAGGTTCTCGTATTCGATACCCTGACCCTCAAGGCTGTCAACGTCATCGAGGCGCATCGATCCCCGTTGTGCTGCATGTGCCTTAACAATGATGGAACACTTCTTGCAACGGCTAGCGAGACTGGCACCATCATTCGAGTATTCTCGGTCCCGCGTGGGCAGAAGCTGTACCAGTTCAGGCGCGGCACTTATCCGTCAACAATCTACAGCATGTCCTTCAACCTAAGTTCCACTCTACTTTGCGTGTCTTCGGCATCCGACACTGTCCACATCTTCCGCCTCGGTATACCTCCGGGACACACGACTCCGGCAGGTGCTCCAATTGAACCGCCCGGCTCTCCAAGACAGGATCGGTGGTCGCGGGCGAGAAGCTACGAGGACGCAGATTCCCCGGGCAATAGCTTGGCAGAGTCTCCTCGAAGTGAAGCCGCTGATCACGGCATCGGCAGCAGTCCAGCGGGGCTCAACAAGCAGGGTCACCGGAGACAAAGCGGTTCATTCAGCAACATGCTTCGCCGCTCTTCTCAGATGATGGGTCGCGGTGTCGCCGGTGTCGTTGGATCCTACTTACCACAATCCGTCACCGAGATGTGGGAGCCTTCGCGAGATTTCGCCTTCATCAAGGTACCCAAGTCTGGAGCGTCAGGCGGACCAGTCCGCCTGGCTGGAGGAGTTTCGGGAGCTCCACTCCGTAGTGTGGTGGCTATGAGCAGCAGCAGCCCTCAGGTCATGGTCGTGACGAGCGACGGTGGCTTCTATATTTATAATATCGATATGGAGCAAGGCGGCGAGGGCTACTTGGTGAAGCAGTACTCGTAAGTCCACATTCTGCGACTGCATTTCCCCCCAGTCAGACGTTTGTTACTGACCCGTGATGCTAGGGTATTGGAAGGCGACGATAGAAACGAAGCATCTGCTTATGGTGTTTGAGGCCCTGCCTTGATCGGCCATTATCTCTTGGACCCTTGCAATGCCGTTCGTCTCCGTTAAGATGAGCGGCTCAAAGACGATCGCATGGCAAGCTCATGCTAGAGACATCCTCTGCCCCATCTGCTACCCATTGACGGACGATTGACTTCACCTGGTCATATGAAGCATGCCAGCTTGAAAGCCAGAACCGCGCATCCAGCTACATTATCCTCGTTGTCGCTATTCAATTGAGTCGCGAATTATCCTTAAATACCCCCCCTTGGTAGCCTTTATTTGCATCGCGCACAATCTCTTGCCCGCCTACATTGGCTCTCGTGAGTCATGAGCAGCGTTGATAGCAAAAAATACATTGAATTGATTAAATGCAGTTACTCATGTGTCAAGATGGTTGGCGCCATCGCGCCTGTCTGTTTGCTTACCAGCCATGCCGCTCTTGATGGCGCCCTATGCTAGAACTGCCAGGTAGCCATAGTCGTTCTGACGACATCCATGTCGTGCTTCTTTTGAGCGATCATCAGAAGCGGTATCAATTTGAGACTGACTGTATACTCAAAGTTGATGCCTGGTACATGGTCAAGATCATACGACAAGTGTCTAAAGGCGTACCCGCGCCATCCGCGAGCACCGCCTCCGCCAGTCCATCGAAAGCAATGTAAGCTGTAGCTATCCAAATCAAAAGGGCGATGCATGCCCTGGCCCCTGTTTACGCCATAAAAGACAAGAATTCGTGACACATTATGTAGCAAGTAGTGAAAACTCGAGTCGCCATGCTATAGCAATCATGATCTGGAGTAAGGGCGGTTCATAAGCGCGATTTCGCGGGCGATCTCGCTCCACTCCAGTTCGCGTTTGAAGGGCTTCTTCTCGTCGCCCTGTCTTTGCAGCCGCTCCTCCCACTGCAGCAGCTCGTAGGCGAATCGCAAGTGCGGCTGGATGATGACGTTGAGGCGCCGGGCCCGGACGAAGCAGTAGGCGCGCGGGAACGTCATGTTTAACGCCCTCATGACTTCGGCGATACATATCGTGGCACTACGAGACACGCCTACACGGCAGTGAACCAAGGTAGCCGTACCTTCCCGCCTGCCTTTGTCTGCAGCGGAGGTCCGGTCAGTAAGGACAGCTCGATTCACGCTGATGGAGTCGGGGGGTCACTCACCGATGAACTCGAGACATCGGGGAAACTCGTCGTTGAGTGGATCGATTCCGTTGTCCTGTACTCCTTGTACCAGGCAGACGTTCTCGGGGCCCCATGCGTCCAACTCTCCGTCCTTCCAAGCGGCCGTCTCTCCGACGCTAAGGATTTGCTTGATTCCAAGCTGAGCCAGCAAGTCAGGATTGTTGGCATGCCCCAAGTTTCCGAGATACAGATAGTCCAAAATCCTACTTGGTAAGGATCCGTCCAAACCGGGGAGCCACTTTGGTTCACCTTTAACCATGTTGGTGATGTCCATCAAGCTTCGACCTTTGCAGACTGGAGACTCGCGTAACAGACGAGGGGCGATGGCAGTCAATAATGCCACGTCAGTCGGGTATGCAAAGAAGTTTCTGTGTTTGGCAGTGTGGAGATGAAGCCAGGTCTCCGGGATGGGTCGGCCTTCACTGTAGCTAAGATAGGCTATTCCAAGCATAGTCGATTCAGTGTACCCATCGGCGCAATGGATCAGTATCTTCCGCGGCCGGATCGTCATGAGTGATTCCTCTCGAGCGTACAGCATCGATGCCTCATTGTCATCAGGAGATGACGCGTCCTGCGGTTGTGGACATGTGCCATGCGACAAGTGATATATCCAACGGCAAGTTTCGAGAATCCCATCTGTCTCGTCATGAGACCAGGTCGGGGGTAGAATGCTTCCAGAAGAAGGAAAATCCAGAAAAGACTGTGTCGGTGTATCGTTCATGCTCTCGGCAACTAACTGCAAGACAGTTGGATTCAGCCGGCCAAGGTCGCAGCATTCAATCAGAATATCAAAGCGCTGCTCTTCGGCACTCTTGGACTCGGGTGTCGGGCCCATGAAGACATTATGAGATATCTCCTTTGCCTCAGTCATGTCCCACATTTCTCTTCTCTCTTGTTGGACAAAGTCTATGATATTTCCAGTCGTGTTGCCCTTGCTGTCAATAGCGATGAGGTGGTTGTGTTTTTCTTCGAACTCTGCCATGGTGCTCGTACAGATAAAGGTGTTGTACTCTGGAATCGCATTCTTCTGAACCGAGTGCCGCTCCCGCCACTGCTTTTGGGCATCCGCAACTTTCCAGGCCGTCCTGCTAACCTCTGCTTGATCATCGCCGTAAATGATGATGTCAGAAGTAAAGGCCATCTTTGCTGCCTGAATCTGGAAATTTCGCACAGAGAATCCATCCGGCGGATCTGCCTCAATGAATTCGGGACGGCATCCCTGGCGCATAAACTCATCCGGCGCAATGGCACCCTTCAACCTCCCAACGCCAAGGTCGCCATTGGCTTTGACGAGCGTCACGCCCCGGAGACACGATGGCGTTCGCCTCGGGGATCGACGGCGGCCCATGAAGAATGCCTGCTGCATTTGGTTATTGGGATGGAGGCCATGTAGCCACGGAAATACCAATGAAGCGGGTGGCAATGGTTGTTGAGACGCATAGTCAAGGGCCTGGGCGACTTGGTCGGCATCAATCTCGTACGCGCAAAGAGACGCCAGTTCGAGGCGCGGGTACACATCCGGGGGATAGAGGAGGGATGTCTGTTGAACCTCATCAATGCTGCGAGGCGAGGCGGGCGGTGTGTCGGGCTCGCCAGCTTTAGACGGACCTGTAGGGCATGCAGGCAGGTGTTTATTGGGAAGAGGAGCGTGGCATTGCGAAACTTGAGGCGAGGATGCTGGTTGCACGTCTTCGAGAGAACGCGGTGGGGCGACGGGGGAGGTGATGTCGGGAGCCGTGTTGTGTGGAGCGAGTGGCCTAGTCAAGGCAATCGTAGCCATGGTGGAACAATCACGTTGAGAACGGACGAGTATATTGATGTCGAGAAGCCCAGTGTATTCGAAACAATATTATGGGTGCCACATTCGAGGATTCGTGTTAGAAGGGACCAGGTAACACCGAGTCGGTATTTGCGACGAGATTAAAGCTGTCAGAATGGAGTGGTTAGTAGGCGGCACTGCTTGGATGACGGCTTGCGACGCGGAACTAGCAATCAATCGACAATTTGTCTCGGGGCACGCTCAGCGTCTCGTCTCGAACAGCGGATGCGGGCTCAGGAGAGTCGTGTCGGGGAAAACGCAACGCAACCGAATGATGGGCAGGTGCGTTGGCTGGGCAGCGAACAAGGGTGGTGACGGGGTCAAGGAGTCAAGACCGAAACCGTCGACAGCAAATGGTTCGTCGACGGGATGATCGGAAAGTGATTGAACCCTTTGTCTTTCTGGGTGCGGTGAGGGCTGGCGGTGTACAATTCGAGCTCCCAATTGGCAAACACAACTTGCGTGATGGGGGAAGGCGAAACGCCCCGCGACAGGCTGCAAACTACGCGAGGTAATACGTACGCGAACCAGGTTCTATCTCGGCAGCTGTCGTAGGCGGAGAAAGCTTCTATTCGCGGATGTGGCCAAAGGAGTGTAAGTTAAGGTTCTGGGAAGAGGCCCAATTCATCCGACGACCCTAGCGAGGCGCACTTGGTGACGGAATAACTTGAAGGAGGACGTTGGGTGAGGGGCCGGAGAATTGAGCAGATGGCGCGATATTCGATGTAAAGGGCATGGGGGAGAGCAGCAGGGGATGGAAGAGGGGTTCAAGGAAGAGGATGAGGAGCAGGAGGAGGAGAGGAGAGGAGAGGCGAGGGACGGCCGTGGTGGTTTTGTGGTTTGACGTTGTGAGTGGATGGACGGTCAACACAGAGTGGTGTGGGCAGGCTGGTATGATGGTGTGGCCGCGGTACGGCATCACGCTGCGGCGTCCCTACCTTGCAGCAGGTATCGTGCCAATCACCACCTAGCGGGCGTATGGTACCTAACATCTGCACCTGACCTGGGAACTTGTACGTGTGTGGCCAACATTGAAAGGTCAAGTTTGTACGTAGGGGATCCGTACCTGGACGAGGCCGTGTACACCCCTTTGGCTACACCGCTGCCAGTACGCACTCGAAGAAGGGATGGAGAAGCCGGGCAATTGTGTCAACGGTCTCTGTCGTCAGTCGGCATCGCCAGGCTGCTTTGATTGCTGGCCCCGCTGATGAACTTCGGGATGCAACACCAAGGGCTCGTCGTTGTCTAGGTACTGTACAGTACAGTGCAGTGCTCTGCTTGGTATTCATGTATTGTCCAACTGGCCACGCGCCTGCCTGCCGATGCATCGGGGATGCTGCTTCGATGCAGCAGAGCGCTTCCTCCACAATCACTATCGCGTTCGAGCAAGGATCATGCTCTGTACGGGTAGCTTATCACTCAGGGGCCCCGTGTACGGCATGTGGATGTACCGAGTGCGTACGTTTGCACATGGACCAACCGAAGTTTGCGCGTGGTATGCGCAGAGGCAATGTTGATCTCGCAGGCTTGCTACCTTCAACTCTTTTTTGGCATACAAAGATGCGCCGGCTGAGACTAAAGGGCCATTAGCCTCCAGACAACCCTGATGCCAGACAAGACATGTCCGAGTCCTCGTTGCCAAAGACCCGGCACGTCCTCTTCAGCCATCGACTGTACGTTTGCCTCGGGCGCCTTGGACATCGGCCAAGCGCGCAGGCTGACGACACGGCCTGTCGTGGGCATTGTGCCGGTTGTTGGAAGCCATGATTCCGTACCTTTGTTTGCTTGCCGATTGAGTGACGGACGGATCCATCTCGACTTTGCCCTCCCTTGGCTTTGGCGGGCGGGGGGTAAGAATCGGGGTCGGGGCCCAGTCAGCCGCTAGGCTAGGAAGCCCAGGCAGCTGTGTTGACCAATTGGAATGAAGCAGCCCGCGTGCCGGTGGGACCTCATGGATCCTCCCCGTCCGTCCCTAGCGCTGCACCTCATGTACCGCGGGACTGCTGCAAGACGTCCCCCAATCAACGCCCGTGTTTTCTGCAGCATTCTATCGGCTGCGGCGTTGTTTATTTGAACTTTGAAGTAGACGCCACCTACTTCATAGCCGTCGGTCAAGGCGCCGAGGTAATTCTGAATCTCGCGATTCAATATGTGCTCTGACGTAAATCGAGCATCTTTCCAAGTTGTGCAAGGAAGGTACCTATCAGAGTACATGGCTGCGCGGACCCCCGGCCAGAGGTGGGGTAAGTTTCCGCCGCGCAGTGTCTGGGCTCTCGAGATTACCTAATGCATCTCCACTACTCCCGCTCACTGACAGCCTCTTCCAGATTTCCCCCAGAACGTCGTTTTCCAAATGAACAATAACTCGAAGAGTCCGTACCTGTCTTGACCACCAACGAGCACAAGCCAACCGAGCGTACAAAGTCCATAAGCTCCCCAAACATTGTCACGTGGACCCCACGCCACTGTTACACGGTTTTTGCTACAGAGACACAGTGCCGGGTAGGGGTACTGCCCGACGTGGAGACCTGTTTGGTTCAAAATACATCATTAAACGAGGGGCCCATTGCCGGGAATGACAGGCTCTGTATTGCTCGAATCAACTCCATGCAAGTTACCTCGCCTCGTTATGAGCAAGCTGGGAGCCAAACACTGCTGCGAGTGGCCCTTGTCGGCCCGTATGCGCGTGAGTGTCACTGGGAATTGTCGCGAGAGCAATGCGTCAAAGCTCCTGACGTCATTGTCATCAAGAAAGGCAAATGTTGCCTTGCCCTGCAGGCTCTCACTTTAGAATGGCACATCATTGATGGCTTTCAGTAGTACGTATTCTTTCGCTACATGTACTTCGTAGTGATACGCCAGTTGCGCAACTGCAGGCAAGTCAACTGACCTGGCATCGAGCATCACGTGATCTCGCGTCTCTTTGGTTCCGGACCTCAGACTTTCAGTTTCGAGGGATCCCGGGCATGACGGCGTATCTTCTGCTGCCCGCAAAACCACGGCTCTCCGGGGCAGGTCCAGCCCTGCGCAGGTCGCCAAGATGAAGTTCGATATTGAGTGAGAGACATCGCCCTGCTCCAAAAGGTTGCCCAAAATCCAGCTAACTCTCCGAGCAGTGGTCTGCCGATTTTGTTCCCATATCCCAGGATATATCCCGGTAGGTGCCCTGGCGAGGTGAGGCGCAACCCAGCGTTCAATGCTAACAAGTCTTGTCACCTCAGAGCAATATGCGTGAGTTTGCACAGCTTCTCGCTTGATCGCCCGCTAACTGGACTTTGACGGCTCAAGCTACATGTGCGATCTCAAAAGTATACCCATAATCCTCTCCCTCCATAGTCCTACGCGGGAACTGATACTTTGATGTACGGTAGAGACGCTCGATGCCGGCGGCCACTGCGTTTTGGAAATGCCCTCAGGCACAGGCAAAACGGTGTCGCTCCTCTCTCTCATTGTCGCATACCAGCAAAACATGCCAGAAAAGCGGAAACTGATTTACTGCTCTCGTGCGATACCTTCATCTTGCAAACGATCCCTATGCGCCAGCTAACTTGGAATCAAGGGACAATGTCCGAGATTGAAAAGGCTCTGGTGGAGCTGCAGTCCCTAATGAAGTATCGTGCAGAGCAGCTCGGATATGAGGAGGATTTCCGTGGGTTGGGACTGACAAGTCGCAAGAATCTGTGTCTTCATCCATCAGTCAAACGCGAGAAAAGTGGTTCCATTGTCGACTCGCGTTGCAGAAGCTTGACTGCTGGATTCGTCAAGGAAAAGAAAGACAGGGGCGAGAATGTAGACGTTTGCGTTTATCACGATGTGCGCCATTTGAATCCAGCTAATCCAGTCATTGAGCTTCTTCGCTAACTTCATTCACAGAATCTCGATCTTTTGGAGCCACACAATCTGATACCCAACGGAGTCTGGACATTCGAGGGTATTCTCCGGTACGGAGAAGAACACAAACAGTGCCCGTACTTTACGGCGCGAAGGATGGTAAGCGCATCTCGAGAGATGAGTGAACTAGCATTCTAACACCTTTACTTCAGATGCAGTACTGCAACGTCGTCATCTTCTCATATCACTATCTCCTGGACCCGAAGATTGCCGAGCGAGTCTCAAAAGATTTTTCCAAAGACTGTATTGTGGTCTTCGATGAGGCGCACAATATTGACAACGTTTGCATCGAGGCTTTAAGCACAGACATCACCGAAGACTCTCTGCGTAAAGCAACTCGAGGCGCGCAAAATCTGGAACGCAAAATCGTTGAAATGCGAGAAACTGACCAGGAACAACTTCAAAATGAGTACCAGAAGTTGGTACAAGGTTTGCGGGATGCCGAGGAAGCTCGGCAAGAGGATGCTTTCATGTCCAATCCCGGTGAGTGGATAGATAGCTGCAACGTCATCGTCAATTGGCTAATGACCATCCAGCTTTGCCAGAGGACCTACTCAAGGAAGCTGTTCCCGGAAATATTCGGCGAGCCGAGCATTTTGTCGCCTTTTTGAAACGATTCATCGAGTACCTAAAGGCTGGTATCCCCGCAAAGATAGCCCTGAGCGGCCCAAGGCTAAAACTATGTAGACAAGGATGAAAGTGCGACAAGTCATATCAGAGACGCCGCCGTCATTCCTCGCTCACCTGAGAGAACACACTTTCATCGAGAAGAAGCCGCTTAGATTCTGCGCTGAACGGTTGACTTCCCTAGTCCGAACACTGGAACTGACAAATATCGAGGATTACCAGCCGCTGCAAGAAGTGGCTACCTTTGCGACTCTGGTTGCGACCTACGAGAAAGGCTTTCTGCTTATTCTCGAACCTTATGAATCCGATACAGCCGAGGTTCCGAATCCCATCTTCCACTTCACATGTCTGGATGCCGCCATTGCCATCAGACCAGTGTTTGAGAGATTCTACTCCGTCATCATTACGTCGGGAACGATCTCGCCCCTTGAAATGTATCCGAAGATGCTGGACTTTTCAACTGTCATCCAAGAGTCATATAGCATGACGCTTGCGCGACGTTCCTTTTTACCAATGATTGTGACCCGTGGCAGTGACCAGGCTTCCATTTCAACCAGTTTTCAGGTCCGCAATGAACCAAGCGTGGTCCGCAACTACGGCACGCTCCTGACGGAGTTTGCCAAGATCACGCCCGACGGCCTAGTCGTCTTCTTCCCGTCGTACCTTTACATGGAGTCCATCATCAGCATGTGGCAAGGCATGGGTATATTGGACGAAGTCTGGAAGTACAAGTTGATTCTGGTGGAGACGCCCGACGCGCAAGAGACGTCCTTGGCGCTCGAGACCTATCGAACTGCCTGCTGCAACGGCAGAGGCGCCATTCTATTGTGCGTCGCACGTGGCAAAGTCTCGGAGGGCATCGACTTTGACCACCAGTATGGGCGGACCGTGCTGTGCATCGGAGTTCCCTTCCAATACACCGAGTCGAGGATCCTCAAGGCGCGACTGGAGTTCCTGCGAGAGACGTACCGTATCCGGGAAAACGACTTCTTGTCGTTTGACGCCATGCGGCACGCGGCGCAATGCCTCGGCCGAGTCCTGCGCGGAAAAGACGACTACGGAATCATGGTCCTCGCAGATCGCCGCTTCCAGAAGAAGAGGACACAGCTACCCAAATGGATCAACCAGGGGCTCCTCGAGGCAGACGTCAACCTCAGCACCGACATGGCCGTGAGCAGCGCGAGGCGGTTCCTGAGGACCATGGCGCAGCCGTTCAGGGCAAAGGACCAGGAAGGCATCAGCACCTGGGGCTACGAGGACCTCCGGCAACACAGGGAGAAGGTCGATTCGGAAAGACGGCGCGAGGAGGAAGAAGCCGCCCGGAACGCGACGGCGCAGGGCATTGCGGCCATCGGCAACTTTGAATACGACGACGAGGAGCTCGACCAAGAGATGATGGAGCTGGATGGCTTTTGAGCATGGATCGCCACTCCAATGACATAGATACACGTGAGCCGTTGCCAAAAGGTTGGAGACGCGTGACTTTTCTGCCACGCATAGACTCGTTGTAAATTCTAGACGCCAATCTATGCAAAAATCACAACGCAACCGCCGGCTAAAGTTCGAGGGTAATAATCATGATGAACCAGAGGGGGCAGCCAAAGCAAAAATGTCGTGAAGTCATCTATTTCGTCGGAGAAAAGATCTTGGTTGCCTTGACGGCTCGCATGGCGGGAAGCGTATTTGCCCGGCCGGGCTGCCTGCCAACCTCGATGCAGAGCATGCGGATGAAGTCCTGGTTGGTCCAGTAGCTCGAGTGGGCGCTGAGCATGTTGAGGTACTGAATCTCGAGCGGGCCACCGCCCGATCTCAGAAACCAATCAATCTGTCCGTTGTCGTTGAGGAGGAATGCCTTCTTCTCGGCAATCTCCTCGCGCGTGAAGTCGTGTACCTCCATTTCCAGCTGCGAAGGGAGACGCGCCGTCGTCGGTCGTCCGTGCGGCACCGTCAAGTGATCGGGGACCGGGGCCATGCCGGGCACGACGTGGCGAACGGCGTCTCCCAGCGACTTGAACATGGAGGTGGACGTGCTGGGGACGTAGGCAGTCTTGAGACTTGCGGCATACGCAGGGTCCACGGCCCCGTTCAGGAAGTAGGCAATGGGATCCTCCTTGGCAAGGATATTGTAAATGTTGTCTACCGCCAGACATCCGAATGTGCCAGCATCGGCCACGACCTTGCGAGTCGCGATGTCGTCTGGATCCGCGCCCGGCTTGCGACGCCCTCGGCGAGGCATGAGTGCACCACGCTCGAGCAGAAGGAAGAAGCCGGCCGGGCTACCGGCGAGAAACAGGTTCTTCGTGTCAAATTCGAAATACTGCGTCCCCGGTTCTGACAATGTTAAATCGATCCTGGGCACGGTTGTAGGCTGACGTGACAGAATATCGAGGGCCATGGCACTTCCCAGCGAATGGGCAATCATATGCACGCGTCCCTTGTCAGCGAAGCCCGGGTTGTTGCGGCACCACAGTCGATACACTCGATTCGCCTCGGAGACAAGAGCACTGATCATTTTGCTCTTATGGTGTGACATGTAGAAGGGGATATCAAACATGACGTCTGACATCATGCTGCGGACTGCGGGTATGGTACTGGGCTCGATATCCTTGAGTGCGAAAGTCTCGGGGGCAGATTCGGCCATGTCCTCTTCGCGTAAGGGGCCGCCATCTTCGAAGGACAATCCCATCCTCCAATTCAGTGGGAGAATCATGAGGCCGTTTTGTCCCTCGCGCAGGACTCGTCGTACAATTGGGCTTGCCATCTCGATGTTGACAGCCCGGCGAAACCCATTAATGGCATGAGTGAAGTGGAAGCTTTCGACTCTCTCGGCGAATTTCTGACCAATCCCATGTGCCACCAGGACGAGGTCCGTCACCTGCCCACGATCCTTTTCTGCTTTACATGCTGGACAAACACCTGGGCCGCTGCTCTCATGAGATTCCTCGCCGGCGGAGGCTCCCGGCCTGTTGGGCCTCTGTGCCTTATCGTGGAGGCGATCCCAGGCCCGACGGTCGAAGCCCCTAGTCACTGGAACACCAACGGTGATACCCTTCATGATCTTCTGCGCAGGCCTCCGGCCGTAGTACGCAGACGGCTTCAGGCTCGGCTTCAGGAGGAAAGCGTGCGTGCTGTCCCTATAGATGACATGATAGTTGGCAAATGGTCGATTTGGCGCCTCTTTGCCAGTCGTTGAGCCCTCTCCAGCGGTCTCAATGGCTCCTTGCGCCGCAGCATCCCCTTGGAAGCAGCGAGCTGCACAATATGGGTCCGACGAAATTGACGGTTCGGGCTCGGTATCTTTATTCTGATTCGTCAAACTCGAGTCTTGCGGCCAAAGACAGTGCGAGATTTTTTCTTCCCCCAGCGGACCGATCTCCAAAGCACAGCGTATCTCGTCGCCCCAAGTTTCGGTCCATGGTCGTAATTCATGATATCCAGCCTCGAGCTGATTCGCAACTATTGGAGCAACCGGCACCATTGTATCTCTGGATATACATCAGCCAAGTAGAGGAATTTATGCAGTTCAAGGCACTGACCTATAAAACCAAGTAGCTCTCATTACAACCGCAATATCGTTGATAGGAGACCAGTATATTGGCTTCATCTGCAGCATAGGAAGCGACACTTTGTGCAACCGGGAAACGCCGACTACAATGTCCATAGTGTTGCTAGGACTGTACTCTGGGTCTATAGATGTTATAGGCTCGGAGACTCGTTTTTTGGCGTGGACTGGCTCTTGTTCACCGCTAATGTCTTTGGCAGGAGATCCTACAAGAGGTATGGCGTGAGCTTGTGGCATCGAGGACGGGGCAGACGGCAGGGCCGGATCAGCGCTCCCGACACGGACAAACGGTTTGCCGGAGATGCCATCATCGCTTCCAGGCGCGCGAGCCGGAGCTTTGATGTTGATGGACCTAGCAGACCTGAATGAGCCATTCGCGGGTTGCAGAACGACATGGGGTTTCTGTTGTTGATAGTCCTGGTTATCCGCGACAAGTTGAATTGGAATCTCATTCTCCTTGCCACTGTCCGTTGCTTTGATTGGATGTTGTGCGCTGCTAGAAGCCACCAGTTTTGCCGTTGAGTGGCTCGGGGTGCGACTGGACGTTTTGGGGCTCCCGGGAAAGATTTCAGCAGTATCTTCATTCGGCCGGCGCAGATTTTGCATAGCGACCATGACCTCTTGGGCGACATTCTCGCTACTCAGTTCCACCAGCTGCTTCCTGACAAGGCCGCAGAACTTGCTTTGGAGTTCTTGCGAAATATCCGCCAGGAGTTCGGAGCAACAGGGCAGTGTAGCGGTGCTCACCTGCTCTTGAGTGGCGACTCGGGAGGGACGTTGGGAACGGTGATGCTTCTCCCAATGCTTCAGCGCGAGTGTTTGCACCACCTGTCCCAAGGCCTCTGAGGCAGCTTTTGTAACATCTGGCATCCGGTCGCGCCCTCCCTTGGCTGCTTGATGCTGGCGACCATCAGCATCGGACGCCAGGCTGAGCCAGGCCTTGTCAAGGGCTCCATTGTCGCCTCGACTGAAAGGTCGAAACTGCCGCCTGGAAGACTTGGAATCATGGCCGCCAATAATTGAACCAGTGGATAAAGGGTCGTCAATTGGGATCAGGGACGAATAGAAGAATTGGGGCTCAACAGCAGGCATGCCATCGCCATTGGGCTTGCGCGGGACGGGCGCGAGGCGACACTTGGGGCCCAGGGTGTGCTTTGGACTGGCCATGGCGACTTGGACGACTCAAGATGCGCGGTACCGGGAGTGACAGTCGCAATAAGTGGGTTGACGCACAACAACCGATATGCTCTCGGAGCCTGTCAATTGCTGGGCGAGTCCCGAGAGGGTGTCTGGGAGCCACCAGCGGCAAATCACGAATTAGAGACGGATCATGGCGACAATGGCAACGACTTCATCATGATCTATAGGACCGGGCCGGATCAGGACGTGAAACGAGAAGAGATCGAGTAGCTGGCAGTCGGGGCGGAGAAGTCCAAGTCGCATTGGAGAGTATCGGGTCGAGTACAGGAGAGGGATGACGTGGTTGCATGAATGGCAAGGGGTTGTTTGCTCACAGACACGTGGTGGAGCAGGATATGCTCTGCAAAAGTGCGCGCGTCTAGGTTGCATTGTCGGAGCAACTCGAGCTTGTAGCAGGCATGTATCTTACCCCAAATTTTGCCATGATAGAGAGGCTGCAAGACTTTAGTGGTACCGAAGTCATTTGCAGGGGCCACGCATCCATGTAAGCTTTCCTCCATCGGCAAGATCCATCAATCACTGTCGGCCTCTTTGCGACTTGTACGTTCGTACGCAGGAAGACACGATATTTGCAGATTTCATATGATTTCAACTTTCGACTTTACGTGTCTCTTGAACTCTGTACTGGGTGCTTTAGGAAGGGCGAGCTGTCGCGGCCACGAGAGCCCGAGCACCCAGGTAAGGTAAGGTACCTCCTTGGCAGGCTTGGTACCTTGGACCAGTAAGGTACGTGCTTGCTTCCTAACCCCAGAGGTTCTTCCCCCCCCGAGGTGCGAGTTTGTCTCGGATTCACGCACATGCGAGAGACGGCGTGCATCAAATCAGCCAGTCGCACGCCTGATCAACATCGTCTACAACATACATACTGCAGAAGTACTGGCTATCCTCTGCTTAGCACCAATGCAAGTCAAATGAGTGGCCTCGCACCCTTGCCATACCATGAACTGACAATGGTCCTTTAGCTGGCTGTCTTCGCCATGGACAGCCATCTCACCAGGATGCTGCAGTCCTTGGGACGCCCGGAACTCGCCGCATCCGTGATCCCATTACTGTTGGAGAGCATCTCGGATATCGCAAGTATGCTGCGTACATCGCAGCAGGTTACCCTAGCCGGCACAGCCAATGCCTTTGGCGACGAGCAGCTAAACGTCGATGTTTCAGCCGAAGCGCTTATCCGAAATGCGCTGGCACGATGCCCGTCCGTGGTGACGGCAAGCAGTGAAGAGGATCCGTTTGAGCGATCCACGGGCACACAGAGTGAGGGTTTGGGCAATGCCGCCGATTCCTCCGAGCAGTATACGATTGCATTCGACCCTCTCGACGGGAGCTCCATCATAGCCCCCAACTGGACCGTGGGCACCATTGTCGGCATCTGGGACGGTCCCTCTTCTCTCGGACGGTCGCCAGCGGACAGACAAATCGCCGCTATTCTCGGCGTGTATGGACCACGGACGACGGCCTTGATAGCCCTGCGCGTTCCCGGAGCCGATCAGGTGTGCATAGAGGTAGCAATCGGCGAGCAGGGTCAATGCCGGCTGTTACGTCCACACGTGCGCTTCAGTGACCCATCTTCTCTCGAAAAAGGTCGCTACTTTGCTCCAGCCAACCTTCGTGCCGCTGCGGAAAGCCCTTCGTACATGCGTCTCGTTACGCACTACGTCGGCAACAAATACACGTTGAGGTACAGTGGCGGGCTCGTCCCCGATGTCGTGCACGCTTTGGTCAAGGGCCATGGCATCTACGTCTCCCCCGTGACGCGTGCCAGTGATGCAAAACTACGCCGCTTGTACGAGCTTTGTCCCGTGGCGCTCCTCGTCGAGTGCTCGGGCGGGAGAGCAGTTGATCCCGCTTGCGGTCGCGACATACTATCCCAATCAATCGCAAGCTGCAACGACAGGGCTGGCCTGATTTGTGGCACTGCGGCTGAGGTCGAGTTCGTCGTTGGAGAGCTCTGCAGCCCTCAGGTTTCCGGAGAGCAATAGAGAAACTCGTGAGTCTCGGGTTGCCTGTCTCTGGACCAAGGGCATCTGATGTGTCCGTGAGTGCTGCCATCAGTGAGCGTATCGAGAGGGCGAATGGACCGCGAGTCTATTGGCCAGGATAATCAGGGACAAGAGGTTAGTGACTCAAATCTCCTGTTATGCGCGCAAAGACTCGAACGAGAGTCTACTTTCGGAAAGGCAGGCGGCTGACGAGGCAGCCAGTCCGATCCGTCATCTGCTGCAAGGCTTTCCCGTCAGACATTGGTCGTTCCGATTACAGCTTACAGAAGGGGCACAAGTGATGGAGACATTTCGTCTCAAGCTAACGGAAGAGCACATTACCTTTGTGTATGCGATGAACTGTCAATATCAAGCACTATAGGCCGCCCACGCATTGAGCAGCTGACAGCTTCAAGTCGAGAGACGAGCAATTCAACTCACTCGCGGACGATACCGTGAGCTGTTGAAAGCAGATGAAGGGACGGACAGAAGCATAGTTGGTGATGAGCTGTTGGATTCAGGATCAAATCAGAGAAACGGCCTCGACAAGCTACTGCTGCTGACAGCTTCAATCCGAACCACTTGAACGCGAGTAAGATGAAGGCGGGAATAGTATGGCCGCAAAGTACGTAAGCGCTGTCAGCCTACTTCAGTAAAGAGGTGAGCAATGCTTCTGGCGTCAGCCCTCTCAGCCGGCCTTGCTTCGACCCTTGTCGGGCGGTCGGGGCAATCTCAGCAGCCAATCTTTCCTACTTTGGCGGGGTCCCCAGATGCTGTCTCAGGCAGATGGAGAAATTCGGCGGCGGCAGAGACATGTCCATACATTGTCTATCGCGCAATCGAACGTTGATGGCCAGCCAGGAACATCCATCTGGCTTGCAGCAGCCAGACCGCTGCGGACAACGGCACTGCGCAAGATTGGACGCAGCCTTTGCAAAAGCAAGTACTCGGCTCTGTCTTAGGACAGCGCAAGTGATCATAGCTTTTGTCCGCGCCGTCTCGAAGTGATGCCTGCTCCGCGAGATTGAACTCCTGAACTCGAGGAGCGCCGGCACTTGGACGGGCCTTAGCGACTAACTATTCTACTCTTGCATTCGACTGCCTGACTTGATTCGTCCCGCGCTTGCCTCGCTGCCTTTCACCTTTTGAGCGGGTGCCAGTAGGCAATGCCAAGATCATCAGGCTAATAATGGAGGCGGGTTTTTGCACTCTAACTCAGAGTCTAGCAAGGACTGCTGTCAGTACTAATGCGGCCAATCGTCAAGACTGCCAACCACGGAACATGGCACAGATTCCGAGCCCTAGATTAAACGTTCGAATATGAGACAGGCCTACGCGCCGATGCCTCGACCTGCACAGGCGATGGCAGAAAAACATGCGCCCCCTTCCAAGCGAATAATTCGTTATAAATTCAAGAAAAATACGCAAGATACTAGAAAAACTCTTGGAGATACTACTGTACTTACTCTGCTTATGAGAATTATTTCAGAATTTTCGCTTCCTATCGTACCGCTCAGACGTTTACTAAGAAAGGAGGGAGGGGGGCGTGTTTTTCTGCCACCACTAGCTGCAGTCCCTCAAGGGCTCGGCCCAGAGGCACATTTACTTTTCCCGTCTCACAAGTTCCATCATTTCCCTTACGATCGAAATCGACAAGGACGGCAATGCGGAGAGCAAAACTTGCCGAACTCTTCGCCGTGACGACCTGCTTTGATAGAGGTGGCATCGTCGCTATGTACGACTCGACTGCAGATCGCTGCAGTTCAAAGCAGTCAACGGCACTGGGGCGCCCTTCTGAAGATTCGAGTTCAACACATTCTCCCATAAACCTTGAGTTTGCCGACACCGTTCGATAGTCGTCAACAGACTCACCTGTTGTTTAGGTCTTGACCAAGAGGAGACGGGGAACACTGGATGCGTGAGCCTGGCTCTGACCCCCGTCCGGAACAGTGTGACGAGTCGACAGATCAATACCTTGAGCATTGGTGACATTGATGCAATGACTCGACTAGATGTCGAGTGTTACGATTTGTCCTCGTTGCGTGAGCTCGGACATGTGCCTGTCTTTTCATTCGTGCTCATCACGTAGAAATTATGTCCCTCCTGGCCAGCCCCCTCCTTGGTGCGATATGCTACCGAGTACGTAGTACCTAATGCTTGCTTCTATCGCCGTCACCAGAAGCAGATCGGGGACCTCCAGGTCGGCGACTGTCAGGGGAACCGCATTCTATACGGTAGGACAGGTTACCACCGCCGAGGAACCCTAAGGATTCGAACGAGCAAACTTTGGATTCTGGGGCTTGACCATGGCCGTCGGAATGATGAACCGAATATTGATGTCCGAGAATCGTTGGGCCCCTTGGGTAAGAGAATAAAGCTTGCTACCAATAATTCGGCGGCACGTTCAAGATGCGTCGTCGTCCACAGTGGTCAAGGGTCTTGGGCTGAGTTCCATGCCAATCCAAGTCGAGACACGCGCAAGCTCCCTTCAGCTTTCTCTTGACAGCTGTCGCCCCCATTCTGCGGTGGCTGTGCGCGGAGGGCTTTCGCCAAGGGGCAAGCTGCCCAATAAGACTAGGAATTCCCTCAACGCAAGACGTGTTCTTCACCCTTTTAGGTTTATGTGTGTATCCTCGGAGAGGTTCAGCCGCAGTCGACTTGACGACACCAATTCTTGTGCGCTGGTGGCGACTGCTCCAATGGACGTGCCCCCGTCTGATTTCGCACCCTTGCCGTGGTTCTCAACAACAAGCTGACTCGTGCGTCCATGACTTCTGGGGCATGGGGCTTCAGAAGCGAGAGGCCTGTTTCCACGTTGGCTCTATGGCTTCTATACATCCTGTGCGAGTCCATGTCTTTCCACATGTCCCAGATTTGAAGTAACCAAGAATGGAAACAATAAGTCCATGAACATTACGTATAGCAATCAGTACAGTGTCACGACGCCTGCATTGCGCAGTCAACACCTATACCGGACAATTACACATGACTGAATTTGTGCAACATTGATCACCGTGTCACAAACATCGCCAGTCTACCTTTGCCTCCTCTCTCGCTTGTGCCCAAGTAAGTTGGTCGAGACAGAGTATTTTTCGTACAGTACTAATGTCCAAAGTACACCGACGATGGCCCAGGAGTCGACTACCTCCGGTAATAGATACAGTAGAACAGCACCTATTTAGGTGTTGAATGCAGCAGCTTCCCCAGATGGGCGGCAGGCGGTACATTCTCCGCGGCTGAAACATGTGCAGATGCTGGACCCAACATATTCCTTTTCGCAGTCGTGTCTCCCTTGTTCACGTAATTGAACTGCAAGAGGCCCGATCGGGCAATTGGCGTCCCTTGCTAGTCTGTCTCGTCCAGTCATGTCGTCGACGGGACAGCATACCAACACTGGACAGGCCTGCGCACGCCAGAGAATCAGGGCCATGAAACAAGACGGACGGTTGGTGGCTGATTCAGAGCTCACAATCGTACAGGTCCAGGCGGGGGTCAGAAAACGTGACAGATTTATGCCTTCCCTCACAAGCTGTCAGTGTGTCAGGCTTTCTGGCCTCTGCCTGAGGTCTTGGTTTGAGTCTAGAACCTCGCCTACGCGACATGATCTGGGCGATGTGCTCAGTGCCTGGTGCCGGCAGCCGGTCGATATCCCCGTTCCAACGCCCGACGCCCCACTCTGGATTCCGCTCCGGCACCGGCTTAGGCGGCCAAGGCGGATGGTCTCTTCAGCAGTACGAACTTCGCTACGGAAGCTACGGGTCAAATGGAGAGGCAGGGAGGTATCGTGCTTGGCACAGTGGCCAACTTGGATGGAGCTTGATAAGGTGCGATATCCCGAATGGCGTACGAAAAAGTCGCTCCTGCCTGGATAGGTACCTGCTCTGCTCGGCTGCTTTATACCAGGCAGGCACCTATGTATGTAAGCGAGGCCGGCGCAAAAAGGTTGAAACGTGAATAGATCAGTACTGTAGGTATGCCGCAATTCCTAGAAGAGGGCAGCGCAATAGAAGCTGATCGCCGTATCAGCAACCGTCTTAACCCCGAGGGTCCGTCCGAACGTACGCAATCTGCGGTGCAGCGCGGACGCCGCAGAGCAGAGTTCGCAGCACATGCCGTCGAGTATGACTCGCTTTGGTCAAGTCTCTCAGTGTGTAGCCCAAGCCTGGGAACATGCCCTCGAGATACAACACGGACATGTGAAATGCACGATGCATTGACCAGCATTCTCATGGGCGCTGAAACAAATACTAGGCAGGCTGTGATAACCCTGCGAGTTGCTACAAAAAACGAATCATGCACTCGGCGCACCTGAGGTATTCTCCGAAGTCGACATTATTGCACCTGGGCTTGTGTCGAAATCCGTGCAACTCGACTCCGAAACGACAGGGCTTCCTTACGAGACAGACCTTGAAGTCTGACGAGCTAAGCATACAGACAGGTTTGCCGTGCCTCGTAAGGCGGACCAATTATCATCCATCCGCAAGATGACCAGGCTGAGCCAACCAGTCCCAATCAGGGTCTAGCTAACTGATCCCCGGCGGGCGTAAGATTGCTTCTGTTTCATCGAAACCGCAAGTTTACAGTACAGCTTTGCAACAAAACTTCCAGGGATCGTCGCTTAGGTCCATAGGTCCAGTCACTGCAGACAGGTCCAAGCTACCAGTCAGACTATGTCCTCCACGGCATCAACAGACGTCAAGAGACTCCGCTTCTCTAGCAGGTATCGTCGTTGTCGAAGCTCCTCAGCATTCTACTGTGATGTCTCGACAGTTTCCAACTTGCGACAACATCCATCGGCGCCGACTGTTGCGATGCCAGGAGCGGCAGATCATAATGGCTTCCTGAGAGCTGCAATAGCCAGCATCGCTTCCGTGTATTCGTCAATGGTGGACTGAGTGCCGCCTGACGAATGCTTCGGGTGGAGGTCAGTAACCTCGCCAAACGAATTGCCTACCAAGCTACCAAGGTAGCTGCATCCGTCGACTCATGCGGAGCTACGACTTACTTACTGGGCTGAGTGCACTGCTGGCCAAGGTGACCGTCATGTGCCCATGCGCAACCTCTGGCGTGGGTGTCGGACATGCGAGGTGCCTTGTCCACTGCACCTTTCATCGCCTCTCTTCAGCTCCGGTGGGAGTGTCGGTTTTCGGACTTGGCATGTCGTGCAACACCTGTCCGGATCGCTCGGTACCCAGATGATATTGTCAGCTATGCGGACGCTGAAGATCTGTACGCCAACTAGATTGGCCGTCCGGATTCTTCCTTTTTCGTCTTCCGTCTCGGAACAAAGACTTGGTCTCGATCGTCAAGAAAACTCGCACGCCGAAAGCGCGCAAACGCCTTGATCGCGTGTGCAACAGAGCTGAAAATACACGACGTGGACGCTCCAAGTGTCTGAATCGTCATGTCATTCGAGGGCTGGTAGCTGATATCCTGAATCCCGGTTGTCTTTTCCTCCAGCATTCAAAGCCCTACATTTCGCACTGGCTAGGGCATGCGTAAGATGAGGCCAAGAGGCGGCCGTCCCCTGCCGTCATGTTCTTGGGGGGTTTGACGTCGCGAAGTGCCTGGGCGACAGGGTCCCAGGTAGCGGTCGAGCATTACCCTTGCACGCCACCCTTTCATACGAGTTGAAGCCTTGACTTACTGCTTGGAAAAGACGGCCCTCTTGAAAGAGGCAGCCTACCCATGAGGCCTGCGAGCTCGTCAGGCGAGAGCAGAAACTCTGCACGACTCTTGGGCGTCCGCCCTGGTTCGAGATCATGGTCTTGGTGTCAAGGAATCTTCCACGAGAAGCGTGGGACTGATGTGATACGTACGAGCATGCGCCGGCCCTCGTCCAGACAGACGACTGCTTACTGGCCGTCCAACTACAGGCAAAGAAAGTGGGCACACTGCCTTGTCGATCGGCCTTGGCCAGGTCAGCTACTCGGCTGCTTGGTCGGCGAAAGCAGCGGCTCGCTCATCCTTTCCTTCTGATAGCAACAAGGTGGCCGTCGATCTTGTTGGGGCTCTCTTAGAGTTGAAGTCGGACTGAAGCGGCAATACGAACCATCGTGGTGTATTCCATTGAAGATGGATGTTATGAGTCTAGTCTACGCACTCCGGCACGGCATGCCTCGGCACTGTGCCGTACCGACATCTGTGATCTCCTAGGCTGCGTCCGAGACCACCCTTGCCCTCGTCCCCTCCCGTCCCCATACCTAATTCTCACAAAGACGGCCTGACCCCCGGTTGACCACCCCATGCTGCCGCAGCCTAGATCCTTTTCGGCGGCCATGCACTCGTGTGCACCTCTTGTCCTGCTCCATCCATGCCCAAAAAGGGTCGACCTCCAAGTATGATGGCGCCCTACATTCTAACTTACTGGCCTTGACGGATCTCCCACTCCTCAGAAGGCCTCTTGCCCAGTCCTGCTGACATATACACCGTCCTTCCACCCGTGCCGTGTTGTCTGGAGCGTCCCATGTCACGAATTTCGAGTCTCGAGGCTGACCTGCCCATCTGGATATCAAAGTATCGCTTCGCTTCATTGACGGCCTTCCCTTGAGCAGCGGGGGTGGTTGAATCTGGCTCGACGGAGATTTCTCTCCCTCCATCTCCTGCTCGCAGTACCAGGATCATCTACACTTTCTGCCAGCTCGTTCGCCTCGCCCAAAGATCTCGCGGCTTCGGTCTCATCCAACGCCAGCATCTAGGAGAGTACCCTTATACAAAGTCGCGTGAATGCAAGCTAGCGCCTTCCCTCATTTCATACCCGCCTCCCCTTCCGTCTAACTTGTCTTGCTCTGCAGCAAGTCATCACCTTTGACGCCTTACGGATGGACATATCCGCTTGGTGGCTGTGACCACCCACCCCTTACCCAACAGGGCCGACATATGACACTGACAACTCATGCCGGGGTCGACTCGCCGTCATCGGTGAGAGTGTCGGGACCGTCCCAAGAAAAGCCGCCATAATACCCATTTCCAGCCCCCCAGGAGATGTTGTTCTCGCCTCGACATGGACATAGACCCACAACCTCTCGTCTCTTCAACGCCACCATCACTGCAGAAGCCTTCTAGCCCAACTGCCTGTGACCGAAGGCCTTGCTTTTCAGCCGATCAATGGCCTGCCCTTTGTCCATTAACCAGCTTAGCCAATTCACGTCCGAAACCAGGCTGTTACTCCGCGGCCCTGGAGCCTTCGTGCTTCATGGGCGACAGGCTTTTTGCAGAATCCTCCTTCTCCCCGACCAACACAATGGTCGGGTCGGGATGCAGATACGCGGCTGCTGTCTCGACGACGCTTGCCCCGATGACCCCATCAGGGAGTGCTTTAGACATGACCACCGAATATGATCCGTTGACTGACTGTCAAGGCAGCCTCTCCCATGTGCAATATGCATACGGGGGAGCGTGTGCTCCTAACTACCCAACACCGCGCGCATCGTCCTACCTAGCACACGAGGCCACCAGATTTACGGTGACCGACATACCCCGAGACTGCTCTGCTGGCCTGGATCGACATCTGAAGCAAGGGCAAAGAAATATCAAGTCGAATGAGCCAGCTTTCGGACATGCCTCCTACTCCATCTCTAGCGCCTTCCAAGAATCCTATGGCGCCTCGTTGTCTCCCTTCCCAATCTCTTCGAGCGCAGACGCGCCCGTTCATGCAGGCTCTGCGTTCAGAAGCCAGGCTTACTCGAGCCGTCCATCCGCCAACGCGAGCCATCCAAGATTGCAAGCTTCGCCTCCGTCTTCTACCAACACTGCAATCATGGCGCGAGCGCGACGAGTGCCGCGAAAGCATACGACAAAGGAAGAGGCAAACTTCCAATGTAGCGTCCAAGGATGCGGCAAGTTTTTTAGTCGAAGCTACAACTACAAGTCTCACATGGAGACCCACGACGAGCAGCGGGAGTACCCCTTTCCGTGCCTCATCGGTGGCTGCTCCAAGAAGTTTGTCCGAAAGACCGATCTCCAGAGACATCACCAAAGCGTCCACAAGAAGGAGCGAAATCACGGGTGCGACTTTTGCGGTCGCCTGTTTGCACGCAAGGACACACTCCGAAGGTGCGTAGAATCTTCGTCTAAAGCCTCAAGCGTCTGTGACCTAGGTATTGGAGACCCTGGATCGTGCTAACATTGAATACGTTGACCGCGTCCAGGCACATGGAAGATGGATGCTCCAAACGTTTCGACATCGAGACTCTGGATCTGCGATCAGACAGCCTGAACGCCTTGAGTCCACCTCTTCGTGACGCAGTAGAGAGTACGAACCAGGCTGCTTCGGTCGTCAAGCTACTGCCACCCGTATCCGCCTCCATAGGACAGACTCCTATTGCGGGCAGATCGGCGCAAGTGAGTCTTGCGGGGCAGATGACGAATAGAAGTTGGGAAAGATGAAGCATGATGACAAATTCAATTCCTGTCCTTGATCCAGAAGCCCGTCTTGACCACACCTGCGTTTGCTACCGTCACACTCAACGACGGATCACACAGATCGTTGGCCCGCCATATAGTCGAGGAGAGGTGGCGAAGAGAGGCAAAGAGTTTTATTGCAAGCGTGTTGGGTAGTCGAGCTGCCGGGGCATACCTGCCGATCAATATTTGCTTGCCAGTCATCACTTTGTAGCGTTATTTGGGGGGTTTTGTTTTGAGGGGAGGAACAGGCTTTGACTATCCTCAGACTACGATTGCCTGGGTCGATGGTAGAGTCTTTTTTGCAGCCTAGAAGAGAGCCTCACCGCGTTCCTCACATGGAGAGGTGAAGACGGGAGCGATTGGATCGTGCTGTGGCAAAGAACCGCGTATAGACATTCTTTTTGTCGCCAACCACGGCGTGCTGCTTCTTGTGTATTTGGACCCGTTGTAAGTCCGGTGCTAGGATGACTTGAGTATGAGAACAGGTACTCCAAAAACCTCCCAGAATGGGATCCGGTCGGGCCCATTTCGCCAGCTTGTCCTTCGAGGCCCAAGGTGCGCTTCATGATGAAATGATGGCGTTGACTCCGGTTTCTTTGGCGGGATCGAGTCCGCATTTGGGCAGTCAAGCGGCCACTTCACGAGATGTTTGAGGAACATCAGGTGCCTACTGTCTCCGAAAAAGTTACGTTGAGGGGAAAAGGTAGACGAACAGGTTTTATTACACGACGTAAGGTCCGCCGAGAGAAGCCGCTAAACTGGTCTCGAGTATTCGTAGCTGCCATTTCCAACCTCATTGTGGTGCCTGGGCTCACTTTAAGGCGTCTCCTCTCAAATAAGCCATGTTACGTGGTGGATTTAAAGTAAGGGCTGTGGTTATATTCGACGCAGCTTGACGGAGAGTAAAAAAGATGTTCAGCGGCCTATGCTCAGGCATAGCTTTTTGCCAAGGACCAAAAATTGTCCAATTTGAATCGCGCAAGCGTTTCTCGCGCTTCGGCATCCGTCTCGCACACCTTGGAGCCCCATTTCCGGAAAGCTCGATCCTTCTGCTCGCCCTCGAAGATGAGTTTGCATTCGTTGAGTGATATATCTTTGAGCGTCCCGTCTTCGCTCTCCGCCTGGAGCCAGTCGCGGCCTGTGCTACGCTTCTCGTCACGTCTTTTTGGCGGAGAGTTCTCGGTCCAGTCGATGCGGTTGAGCATGAGCTTCTTGTACTTGTCAATACTCCACGCTCCGCCCTCCACCACGACCAGGTTGAACTTGGGATGCATGATACATGTCCCGGACAGTCCAAGTTGTTCTGCATTCACAGCAATCTTGTATCGATGCTGTCCATTGGCCAAGGTGGTGATCTTGAAGACCAGCAGGTGTATGCCCTTGTTCGCGTCGTTTTGCTGATTCTTTGCTAGCTTTTCTTGCTTCTGCTCCTTGCTGAGTTGCCGTTCCTCGTTAGCTTGTACGTGCTGGTTGTGTCGCTCAGCAATCTCTCGGTTGACTCTGGCTTCGACTGCCGTGGGGTCCTTGACTGCGACTAGAAGGCTGTTAGCAGGTGGTATGCCTAATAACCAAACCGCAGAATCATTGAGGGAAGCTGAGGGGCTTTACCATCTCCGAGGACGCGCATCAAATTGCCCTTCTTCACCTTGGGAGGAGGTGCCGGGACCAGTCCCAGTCGAATCTTTGCTTGCATCTCCTTGAGCTCAGCCATTCTCCGTTGACGTCGGAGTTTGGCTTGCTCTTTCGACGTGAGGAACATAGGCTTTGCAGGGGTCGCATGTCGATCTTGGGGCGGTTCAAGAGCAACTGGATGTTGAATGTATTCCGTAACAATGCTGTCCGGACTGGAAATCTTCAGCTTGGCTGGATTGTCGATTTCGTCGTAGTTTTGCCCATCCACAAGGCCCTCGTCCCACCACTCAATGCCTGGAGGTGCCTCCACAACAAAATTTCTCTCGACATCAAGATCATCGTCGATTCCAGCTTTTCTCGTTTGCTCAGCTATTCGCTTCTTCATGGCCTCCAGGGCAGCTTGACGACGTAGAGCGCTGGCCTGCTGAATATATTTCCCCTTTTGATTGAATATCAACTGCTTGGGCTCGCGCGGCTTGCTTCCCGTTGTCTGGAAAGCGAGACTATCATCGAAGTAGGGATTCGTCTGTCCACCAAGTTTGTCGCGATGGTTTAGCCGTTGGACGGCGGCATTCTGTGAGCTCTGGAGCGCTTGTGGTTTTGTCTGGGAGCTTGACTGCACGTTAGAGCCATCGCGATTCTTGCCCTCCTTCTTCCATGATCCGAGGTCTTCAAGCGCTGGGTGAAGTCCAACACTGAGACCTCCCTTTGCCTTGCTCGATCCGATCGCGGCAGCTACACGAGCTTTGAGGGCTGCCATCTTGTCGGCGGCGGAGCCAGTCTTCTGGACTCTCGAGGTGGCATCATGACGAGGACCAAGACTTCCCGACTGGGACGAGTCCATGACGCTTTCGCGAGAGTTTGGCGATGCCAGCTGATCCTAAGTAGATCAGACAACCGCAGGAAACACGCTCGCTCTAACTCGATCCGATTTCAGAGCATGAGATCCGACCTCGAGAAGTGCGGGTGCGCGCGCGCGCGTTTTCGTTTCCGCGATGGCGAATCCTAATCAAGATCAATATGAGCGCTGGATGTATGCCAGACACGTATATCTGTTTACTTGGTCGGCCTGATTCCCTGAGTATACGGAGTGAGTAGCAGTGTAGCAGGCGAAGGGGGAAATGGTACAGTACAACCTCCTTCGTAAGAGCCGGCTGGACAATGACGACCAGCACGCGCTAACTCCCACCGTGGGCGAAGCACCTAAACGGCGACTTGACTTTGATTAGGTAGCTATACAAGCTTAAAGTGCAGAACGACGTCGAAAAAGTCATCTACTAGGTATATGATACTTGCGGGGCTCCCCGTCCCATTTTGGCAACGCCAAATCTCCCCACCTGCCTCAAGTTGGCAAGCAGAATTTTGCCGTGCTGCACCGCCAAAAATTTGTCCGGCGCAACGAGTCTCCACCAGTCTTGCATCGTTTTTCTGTCGCCCAGCACCAGGCAGCGGATGGGCTCGGTGCGCACGACTGTCGCGGACCCTCGAGGCGTCTCCATTGCACCGTTTTCGCCATGAATATCGCACAGCCTGTCTCTTCGGAGGTGGAGAGCGTCGAGTTCACCCTGCTCTCCGCCGAAGAGATTCGAGCCATATCCGTCAAGCGCATTGAGAACGAAAACACATTCGACAATCTGCTCAATCCTGTCCCCGGCGGTCTCTATGACCCAGCGCTTGGATCATGGGGCGACTCACCGTATGTTGCTCAATTGTGCTTCGCAGTCCGAATCGACACTGACTGTCCACAGCTGTACCACCTGCAACCTCAATCAGGCATCCTGCCCAGGTCATCCAGGGCACATTCAGCTCCCTGTACCAGTCTACCATCCGGTCTTCATGGATCAGGCGTATCGACTACTACGCGCGACTTGTGTATATTGCCATGGCTTCCGTCTAGCCCCCAAGGACCTTCACAAATACACCTGCAAGCTCCGATTGCTTCAACATGGTCTGATTCAAGAGGCTCACATGGTCGGCTGTATCTCCGAAAACGACCTTGCGATAGATTTGCAGGCGGACCTGGGCTTGAGTGACAGCGAAGCCGAAGAGGAGGGAGCGGCAAATGACAGCGTTATTCGAACTCGCGAGAAGTACATGCAGCGTTGCCTGCGTGGAAACAAATTGCGACGGGGCGATGCGATGAAAGGCAAGCATGAAGGTGCCAGAGAGTTGCGTCGAGAAATCATCAAAGAATTCATGGCCGAAATAACCAAGCAAAGGTTATGCGCAAGCTGCCAGGGCATCTCCCCATCTTACCGAAAGGACCGATTTGTCAAAGTCTTCGAGAAATCGCTCTCGGGCAAAGAGAGGGCAAAGATGGCCCAGAAAAGCTTAAAATGGCAAGACGCCATGTCTCGAGTGCGCCCGGAGAAGAAGGCGCCAAGAAATGGGCATTCAGTGGACGAGGGCGTTGCCGACGTGGACTCACCCGGGCGCGGAGGGCTCGAACAGGAACTAGCCTCGCCTGACGGGGATATCGACATGGCGGATGCCGAAGCCGAAGCCGACGCCGATGCGCCAGAGGACGACTCGTCCCAGCGATATATCAGCTCAATGGAGGTGAAAGCGCGCCTGACCGAGCTTTTCCATAAGGAACAAGAGATTCTTGCTCTATTGTACAATTCCAAACCGCCGACCCGAAGCTCGCCACTAGTCACACCGGAAATGTTCTTTCTTAGTACAATTCTGGTCCCTCCGAACCGCTATCGACCGGAAGCGCGAACGGGCGATTCTCAAATCGCAGAGGCACAGCAGAACGCGCTCTACAAGTCCATTCTGAGGTGCAGTGGGAAAATAGCGCAGGTGTACAATGCTCTGGAGGGCCAAAAGGCCGATCTGAATCAAATGCATCAGGCATGGACCGAGCTGCAAGAATCGGTCAATGCACTCATCGACAAGACTAAGAACCCTGTCCAGGGAGCGGCGGCGAAGCGGAACGAGGACGGCATCAAGCAGTTGCTGGAGAAAAAGGAGGGTCTATTCAGAAAAAACATGATGGGTAAGCGTGTCAACTACGCTGCCAGAAGTGTCATTTCTCCGGATCCCAACATTGAAACCAACGAGATCGGTGTTCCCCCGGTTTTCGCAAAGAAGCTCACATATCCCGAGCCTGTGACGAGCCACAATTTCCGGGACATGCAGCAGGCTGTCATTAACGGCGTTGACAAATGGCCCGGCGCTTTCGCGGTTGAAAATGAGAACGGGCAAGTTGTCAGTCTGCGTAACAAGTCGGTGGATGATCGCATTTCACTCGCCAACCAGCTTCTCGCACCAACAAACAGCAGTGCGGCCAAAACGCGCAACAAGAAGGTCTATCGTCATCTCACCAATGGAGACGTCGTTTTGATGAACCGTCAGCCTACGTTGCACAAACCGTCAATCATGGGTCATCGTGTTCGAGTGCTGCCAGGAGAAAAGACGATTCGAATGCACTACGCAAACTGCAACACCTACAATGCCGACTTTGACGGAGACGAGATGAACATGCACTTTCCGCAAAATGAGGTCGCACGAGCAGAGGCTTTGCAGATTGCGGACACCGACCACCAATACTTGTCCGGGACTGCTGGCAAGCCATTGAGAGGTTTGATTCAAGATCACATTTCCGTGTCGGTCGCTCTGTGCAGTCGCGACACCTTTTTCAACCGCAGCGACTATCACCAGCTGATTTATAGTGCGTTGCGGCCGGAGAGCGGCCACATCCTCGGCGAGCGTCTTCAGCTCGTGCCTCCAGCCATTATCAAGCCATTTCCCCGATGGACAGGAAAGCAGATTCTCACGACCATTCTGAAAAACATCCGTCCCTCGAACTGCGGAGGCCTTTCCATGAGGGAAAACTGCCAGATCAAGGCTGAACAATGGGGGACCAACTCCGAGGAAGGGACTGTCCTCATTCAAGACGGCGAGTTCGTCACTGGCATCCTTGACAAGTCGCAGATCGGGCCTAGTTCCGGTGGTCTGATCCATGCCGTGCATGAAATCTACGGGCCTGCGCTCGCGGGTAAGCTTCTCAGCAGTCTTGGCCGCCTGCTCACGCGATATTTGAACATGAGGGCTTTCTCCTGTGGTATGGACGATTTGCGGCTCACGCCGGAGGGAGAGCAGGCACGTCTTGACGAACTCCAGTCAGCGAACCGTGTTGGCTTGGAAATTGCTGCCAGCTATGTCTCGCTAGAATCGCAGAAGGACCCACAGAATCCTCTCCTGTTGGAACGTCTGGAAGAGGTGATGCGCGATGACAGTAAGCAAGAAGGCTTGGATCTTTTGATGAATGGTGGCACGAGAAATATCACCGATGCCGTTCTGAGAGCATGCATTCCGAATCGACTGGAAAAGCCCTTCCCCAAAAACCAAATGCAGGCCATGACAACTTCCGGAGCCAAAGGATCCAAGGTCAATGCGTCCCTCATCTCTTGCAACTTGGGCCAGCAGGTCCTGGAAGGCCGACGTGTTCCCCTGATGGTCAGCGGCAAGTCGTTGCCGTGTTTCAAACCATTCGAGACCAACATCAGAGCTGGAGGCTATATTGTGAACCGATTCCTGACGGGAATTCGACCGCAAGAGTACTACTTCCATCACATGGCCGGTAGAGAAGGTTTGATCGATACTGCTGTCAAAACGTCTCGGTCAGGATATCTGCAACGCTGTGTTATCAAGGGCATGGAGGGCCTGACGGTTTCGTACGACACCACAGTCAGAGACGCGGACGGCTCCCTGGTACAATTTCTTTACGGCGAGGACGGCCTCGACGTGACCAAGCAGAAGTATTTGTCAGACTTCGGCTTCATCCTGCAAAACGTCACATCAGAAGCGGCTCAGCTACGATATGATCCCAAGGTGGGAGAGAGCCTCGGTGCAAATCGTGCCGCCTTTGCAAAGTACATGAAGAGCGCCGTCAAGCATGCCAAAGCCCGTGACCCCAAGGCAAAGGATCCGCTCATCGCAACTGTCGACCCGGCTACGAATGCATTTGCCACCTCCGAGACCTTCTACGACGCCATGACATCCTATCTGAAGGAGAACGCGGACGGGCTGGTGCGCGATAAGGGTGAAAAGGGTGTCAAGGGCTCGCCGCGCGTGACTCTGAACCGAAAGAATGCGGAGATGCTTTTCGCCATGAAATACCTACAGTCGCTCGTCGAGCCCGGTGAAGCAGTCGGGATCGTCGCTGGGCAGTCAGTGGGCGAGCCGTCAACCCAGATGACCCTGAATACCTTCCATTTGGCAGGCCATTCGGCGAAGAACGTCACACTGGGTATTCCCCGACTTCGTGAGGTTTTGATGACGGCCTCGAAAGAGATCTCTACGCCGTCGATGACCTTGTACCCCATTGAAGAACTCTCTTCTGAGAACGCTGAAGTCTTTGCCAAGTCCATTAGTGTACTTCGGTTGGAATACATTTTGGATGAGGTGGAGGTCGAAGAACGAGTCGGACGAGGCGAGATGCATGAGATGGCCAAAATCTACCGCATTGGTTTCAAATTTTTCCCTTCCGAGGAGTACTCGAAGCTATACGCCATCAGCGTTTCCGACGTCATGGACACGGTCGAGAAGAAGCTTCTGCGGACTCTGCTTTCGCTTATGAAAAAGGAGATCAAGAGGAGACAGACTCAGGCCACAACGGCGACTCCAGCGATTGGTGTCAAGGCCGGCGTTGTCGAGATGGCCACCACACAAGCCGAGGATGTCCAAGGAGGTGATGACGATGACGATGACGCCGGCGACGACGATGCGACTGCCGCGAAGCAGCGAGCGAATCGCACGGAAGCTGTGTCTTACGGTCCGAATGACGAAGACGACGACGCGGTGCAAAAGGCAAACGAGAGGGATGCCGAAGCTAGCGACATGGAGGATGAGGGCATCGGCGCCAGTCCTCCCCCGGCGTCCAGGAATGAAGTAAACGACTCAGACGACGATGGAGAAGCCGAGATGGCCGATGGTTCCTCTTGGTCAGCCGGAGCGCGCGCAGAGCGTGTACGACAGGCCTATGCAGAGGTGACGGATTTCGATAGCGACGAGCGCAATGGTGGCTGGTGCAACGTGACACTCGAGTTCGACTTTTGCATTCCAAAGGTGTTGATGCTCAACATTGTGCAAGAGGCAGTTCGCAAGACCGTGGTGCAGCAAATCCAGGGCGTCAAATCATGCAACTTTGTCGTCGACGACGAAAGGGGCGATCGCATGGTGCACACGGAAGGCGTGAATTTGCAAGCAATGCAGAAGTACAACGACTTCATCGACCCGAATCGCATCCAGACAAACGACATTGGTGCGGTCCTTGCAGTGTACGGTGTGGAAGCTTGCAGGGCCAACATTGTGCGCGAGCTGTCGGAGGTTTTCGGATCCCACGGCATCAAAGTGGACAACAGGCATTTGAACCTGATTGCCGACTACATGACGAGAAATGGCGACTTCACGGCCTTTAGTCGTATGGGTCTTAAGGGCAACGTCAGTCCGTTCACCAAGATGAGTTTCGAGACGACGCTTGCTTTCCTCAAGGATGCGGTCATGGACGGCGACTGGGATGACATTTCCACGCCCAGTGGCCGCCTTGTCATGGGCAGGCTGGGCCGGGTAGGCACTGGCGGCTTTGACGTGCTGACACGGTTGCCTACATACAAGACGGATCTGTAGAAGAGGTGCGCGGTGGAAAACTTTGACGGGCGCCCGGCGCGGTATAGACATTGAGAGGCAGCTAACTTGTGATGACAACCCGAAAGCATGCGCATGTTAACAAGGGGGCACACTGAGGGCTTGTCTTTCCGGACATGTGGAGGATGAGTCATATGTATTTATTTTAACTTTTTGCTTTCGGATCTGGCCTGTCGGCTCAATTTCACCAATTCCGACGCCGGCGTGTGTGCCCTGAGAAGTAAGCAGAGATATGCCCTGAGAAGTAAGTAGAGAGCGTATCAAGATGCGATTTGGAGATGAGTCGCGAATCTCTCCTTTCACCCAAACCCACAAAGCAAAGGTTGCCTTGATGAAGTCAACCTGCAATTTCTCATGAGAAAACCGCCATGATTGAGTCCGTAGGCATCAAAGCTCGAATTCGTCAACCAACGAGGAGCGCGGGCCATGGCTGCGCCTGCCGGCCCACGTGCAAGCCTCGACACACCATCCAAGACGCTCCGGGCGCCGCAGCGGCTTCGTCAAGATGGTGAGCGATTTTTTTTCTTCGTAGGGCGCCAGAGACGAACGTCGAGGGTTCTTGCTCGCACACGTCGGTCGCTGCGCAGAGGCACAACATGGCTCGTTTACGTTTCTTCGCGCGATCAGGTGAGGAATTGATTACGCGGCGCAGCACGCGCACCAGAATCTGCCTAAGACGGCCGCTAAACTCGCCATTTAAACAATGAACTGGTAGTGGTAGCATGGTGAAATGACTGGGCGCTGCATCCGCAAGTCGGTGGCTGCTTGATCCGTGGATATATCGGCGAACGTCGGGTTTTCATTCTTCTCGGCGCGGACCCGCGTTCTCCTCCTATGGTCCATGTAGCATCGCGGGATTCATATGGACAAGACATCACTGCAGTTGAATCTAAATTGTCGAGTCCACAAAGCCTTTTGTCCGGTTCGATTACTGGTTACTCCGACAAAAGGGTCCCCGTGAGATCAGACAAGCAGGCCTAATACATTAGACTTGGCAGAATTTCGGTCCAGGCACGGGGGCGGTCATGTTACGGCGACCGTTCGTCGACGCGTGCTACGACGGTGCGTGGGCGGCTCCAGGCGGCAGAGTGTCTACATCACGTGGTGACGGCGAGATGGGCGTGCGCCGCGACGCGTCGCGGTGATTACAATCACATTTGAAAACATGATGGGCGAGCGCGTGATTGTGTGGGTATGTCAAAATCAATTCTGGGCAATGCGGCGCCCTTTCGCAGTCCCGTAGCGTCAAGGCTAAAGTGTGTCCGGCATAATGTACAACCCGTGTGTAGAGCAGAAAAAGCAGGCCTCTCGATTTAACGCCATGATTATCCCCGTCCCATGATTTCCATCGTCAAAGCAGAAAGAAAGGTCATAACCGGCCCCGCGGACTGAACGTCGTGGGGCTTAGTTGCGCTCGCCGCGCAGGCGGCGGGCGAGCTGGATGTCCTTGGACTGGATGGTGACACGCTTGGCGTGGATGGCGCACAGGTTGGTGTCCTCGAAGAGGGAGACGAGGTAAGACTCGACTGACTCCTGGAGGGCGCCGATGGCGGAAGACTGGAAGCGGAGGTCGCTCTTGAAGTCCTGGGCAATTTCACGGACCTGCAAGGGTATGTTAGTCATTGCAGCATGCCAAGGCGTGTTAGTGTGACTCACCAGGCGCTGGAAAGGGAGCTTGCGGATCAGAAGCTCGGTCGACTTCTGGTAGCGACGAATCTCACGGAGAGCGACGGTACCAGGCTTATAGCGGTGAGGCTTCTTGACACCACCGGTGGACGGGGCGCTCTTGCGGGCTGTGCGGTCATGTCAGCGTCGTGTCGGTTTGCATGAGTTTTTGAGGCGCGATCCTCGCGCCAATGCGAGAGAGCGCGATGACAAAAATGATGAAACTCACCAGCCTTGGAAGCGAGCTGCTTGCGAGGAGCCTTGCCACCAGTGGACTTGCGGGCGGTCTGCTTGGTGCGGGCCATTTTGATGGATGAAGATGGAGATGTTGTTGTGTGAAGAAGGGTGTGGAGTTGAAGAGTGGGTGTGTGAGATGCAGAAGAGAGAAGTGGGAGACGGAGGGGGCGGGGGGGAAGGCTTTAATACCTGCGGCTAGCAGGTGCTGTGCGTGGCGGGTGATTTGGCAAGTTGCATGGCACGCGCGCGAACAAGCGCATCTATTTTTCCCCCCTTGAGCTGCGGCGCGCGCGTGTGTGGGGCCGTGCGTTGGCGTGTTATTTTTCGCCAGCTGGGGGGTTCCGAGTAAGGCGAGGTTTTCCTGCCTGATTACGAGAAAAGGCCGTTCACGCACTAATTTTTTCCCTCCCTTGGCTCCAAGGTGCTGACCAGGCATTTGGCGGGGCTTATCCAGAGACATGCTATCCTGCGCGTGCACGCAACCGGGTGCTGTACCTTAGCCCTCGACGGGCGTGCAGAGGTACATGCGCTGCAACGACGCGCCGTGGCGCTAACCAGTACAGTACGAGCCCAGTTTTCCTCAATGGCGTGCCTTGCGAGCGAGGGACAAAGGGCATGGGATTCGTGAGTAGGTATGTACGTACCTATCCGATGAGACATTAGGCGTTTCGGTCGCTGCCGATTTTTCATTGGCTCGGCTCCTATCCACCAGACCGGAAATCGATGAAGCGCATCAGCATTGCGGCATCTGCGGCCCATCGGTAGAGGGCAGCAGCGTGAGCCGAATTTCAATTGGCTAGTTGGCCGTCTATCGCAGTTCCGGAAATAGTTAGCCTCAGGGGCCTTTGGTTCGAGTACGGACAGTGACTGGGCCTTCATGTCCTACCCTATATCCTGCTAATCGACGGCATTTATTCGAGTTTCTTGATGGCCTCGCTGCAAATCGTGGCTAATTGCTTTTCTCCGAAGTCGAGTACGTATGTGACTGTCCTCTGTTTGCTCGTTTTCTGCGTACGTAGTTGCCTCGTAGTGCGATTTTGCCAAATTGACCATCGATTGCGAAGGTACAGTACTTCCAGCGTACGTGCCCCTTTCGTGTCCCAACCCGACATGTTGGCATCTCTGCCTTGTACCTCAGACAAGATGGACGCTTCGTGGCACTTACACGCATGGGAGCTTTCCCGAGTAAAGGTGCCAAGTCGACGACATGACCTTGACTGACAAGAGCCATGACAATACCATCTCCGTACAACGCGTAGGGTAGCATATTCCGACTCCAAGTCAAGCGAGATGCCCAACTCAAGACTCCAGCTGCCTGCACCACACAAGAAAGTCGAGACCTCCATGCGAACGGCTGCATCCTACAAAGCCTCACGTTGGATCGACCTCCCGGCAACTCTACGTGCTTACATCCCCCAGCCACGACGCAAGCCCCCACGGGGCCAGTCGATCCTCATCGAGATCCGTCCAGAGGAACCCGTCATCCCGCCAAGTCATCCAAACGGTTGTTCAAAGTACGTCACCAGTAGCCACACATGGGTTCGACGCGGCCCCCTTGCCAGGAGCCACAAGGGCAGAAGACATTATTCCCCGGCATTCCTGTCACATCGATGGTTCCATGCTCCATTGACCAGGACGGATCGAAGCGGGTCTCGAATCGTCGAGGAGCACGGCCGGCGATGAAGATGCAGTGATGCACACCGAAGGGGGCGCGGCAGTGCCGTAGGTCCACAGCGCGCCTCTCGCCTTGGCTGAGCGGGCAGGTCAAGGACAGTACGTATGTAGGAGACGCGTGATAGTATAGTGATGGAGAGAACCGATTCGGAAATACCGACTCTACGACCAGGACACGACCCGTACGTATCCTGCGCGTGTTCCCCTTGCGTGTTCGTCGACGTACCCGGCCGCCAATGTGAATGAGTGGAGAATTCAATTCAATTTGCCATTTGCAGTAAAGTTAGGTACGTACCGGTTTTTTTTGTTTAAAATCGCGCCCGCAATGCGCATTGTGCAAGATCGATAAAATACGTACACGACCCCACGTTTTCCAAGGGCACCAAAAGGCAGGCGCGTCGATTTCCAAATTCGGCCACCAGTGTTATTTTTTTTCCCCCCCTCACCAAAAGCCCCCTCCAAACGCAAATCGACTTGCCGCCCTGGCGCGCTCCCCCCCAATCAGCCGCCCATCAACTGATCTGGCCTGCCGGCCCACTTGTACTTAAACTTCGCCCATCCGTCCATCTTCGGCTTCCGACTCTATACCAGCAGAACTCCCACTCCTCCATATATTGTCCACCCACGACCTCTCTTCACCACCAACTTCACACTACCGTATTCTCAAACCACATCCAACATGACTGGACGTGAGTACCCATACAGTCAACCTCCACCTTCGCGACAGACAAACTGACAGCATCCAGGCGGCAAGGGCGGCAAGGGCCTCGGCAAGGGCGGTGCCAAGCGCCACCGCAAGATTCTTCGCGACAACATCCAGGGCATCACCAAGCCTGCCATCCGTCGCCTGGCTCGCCGTGGCGGTGTCAAGCGTATCTCTGCTAGTATGTCCCCGCCAACGCGCTCTCGGCACAGCAGACCTGACAAGCACATGCTAACTCACATGCTACAGTGATCTACGAAGAGACCCGCGGTGTCCTGAAGAGCTTCCTGGAGGGTGTCATCCGTGACGCCGTCACCTACACGGAGCACGCCAAGCGGAAGACCGTCACGTCGCTCGACGTTGTCTACGCCCTGAAGCGACAAGGCCGCACCCTGTACGGCTTCGGTGGTTAAGCGCCGGACCGCACATGCCTGTTCATGATTTGCTCATTTCCTCTGAGGCGCGTCTTGGTTTTTATTTTTCAATGTGTAGGGTCACAAGGTTATACTGGTGTTTTTACGACGGCTACGGAATCGGGTACTGCTTCACTGGTGTCACTGTATCATAAGGGAACGGAGGCTTTGCATCTAGAGCAACAGAAATTGCTCATCGGCTGATACCTAATCGCCCCAAGACGGGCTTTGACGTACAAATCCTGGTTCCGCCGTGTTCCTGTCGCGACGAGTGCTCATGCGTGCCGATATTCCGCAAGGAGACCGTGTCAATGTCGCGCGGCGCGTGTCCCACGGCCTACTGTATGAACGCGTCGGTCGCCCACAGTCCCGCGATGCCCTTGAACAAACTGTCAGGCGCGTACATCTGGATATGCGGCTGGGACAGAACTTCGGCTTGAGGGCCAATGTCCGTCGTCGTGACTTGGTGCTCGCGAGATGATCAGGTGAGAGCCAAGGCCCTCTTGGCCGCAGATCGGCTCGAGTACTGACACTGGAGATATGTTGTAGCGCCTAGTTTCTGATTCCAGTTGCTGAAGAAGGCGTCTTCGGACCACTGACTCACTGCTCTCGGGGCCCTTTATGCGGTTCCTGGCAAGGAAGTCGTCCGCACATCGTTGGCTCCGCTGAGCCTCTACTCATCCCGAGATGCAATATCGCTACCTCGACATGTTATCATATCTTCTACTGCAGACTCACAAAGACCTTATCCTTCTCTCGAGATCTCGGCGACCTTGCAATCGACCATACGGCGATACACATTCATCGTGTGGTTTTAGCTGGTGCTTTACAAACACATCATCTGCTTTCACTCCGGACGGCCGTGAAGCCTGCGATTATAGGAGAGTAGCGGAAAGCTTGTTCCGCAAACCCCTCGTCGGTAACTCCAAGAATGGCAGCTCAATCCTGCAAAGAGTAAGGCACTTGTTTCATGGGGCTGTACCACAATGCACGGGACGCAGCAGCTTCTTCTGCGAGTGGCGTGCACTTGATGACTGCAATGCGGAAGAAAACAAGTCCCTGCACCGGGCTCGTGATCCAACTTTGGTCGACAGGTGCGATCCTCTCATTCCCTCTGCTGTAGGACAAGTTTCCTTCGGGTGGAGGCACGTTTCTGGTGTGGTCCCAGGCTCAACTATCGAGCCAGGAAGGCAGCGGGCAAAGTCAGCGCTGCAGAGAGGGCCATCAGTGACATGTGAAAGCATCCGAAAGCCGATGGACATTTTTCTCCTGGATGAGATGGGGAAGGGTTGAGGCTGAGGGCGTGCACCAGCGACAAGCAGCATTCTGACATAGATATCCGTTCGAGGGCGCAGGCGGACGGTTCCAGCCGGCGTTATGCCATCGGGCCAGCCGAGCCGACATTGACCAACATCTGACAACGGGCGCGGAATCAACGGCACCATCTCGGCATCTCGGGAATATTGTCGGCCACGGCTGCAAGCCAAGATGGTGCGGCAAAGAGGCACTCAGAAATCCGATGCCGCGGTGCAGACAAAGGGCGTGCAGCGCCTCACGCAGGCGATACGTTGTTCTCGCTTTGTTCTTGACCTTGCTCTTGGGTGTCGAAGCCGCCTACAACCAGACCCATGTTCACGTTCGAAATCGCAACGTGAGTCATTGCGCTCGGCAACTCAGCGCCAAATGAGGGATGCCTTGGCGCACACCTTTCCTCTCGATGCAGGAGGGATACTTTGTTCTGGTAAACTACGCGTTTCGACGGACTATACGGAACCAGGCGGTCGCCGACGGCGTTGCAAAGATTGTAATGGTGGAAAGAGTAGAGGTGGCTTACAAAGCCTCTGGACAGTTCCTGTGAGCGCATCATGTGACGAGACGGACTCGTTTAGAATGTGGCAGACTGTAGCGGAAGCTGCTAGAGAAGGGCATAAGTGTGGCTGAGCCATGACGCCGATGGGATACGTATGTCATTGTCATGCCGCTTTTTTACAGGACGCACCTCTCAACGGGCAAGGCCCAGCTAGCTCTGGAGGGTTCTTTGCTGCATCTCTATGCAACGCCGTCGGCGCATACGGCACTGTAGCTTGGACCCTGAGAAATCAGGGCGGAAACGCGGGTGAGCCAGGACATCTGGAACTGCCAGCCCTGGCACCAAAGACCATGAGACAAGACGTGGGAGGAGAGGAGACGGAGAGTATGAAAGTATTTACGATGCTGTACTCTTGCTGTACTCGACTATAGAACTGACGTGAAGCGCAGGCAGGGCACGCTGGGCAGGGATAGCACCACCTACGTACCTGCCCGCAGTGAGCCGACGATCGGTGCAGCACAAGACGTCACTGACTGCATCAATAGACTGACGCTACGCCCGTTCGTTGGTGGTGGAGACCCGCACCCTAGCGGTGGATCCTGGTGACAGATGGGGCCGAGGGAGGGAATCGATACGGATCGAGCTCTCACACACGACCCATGCCAGATGTATCTCTCACAGTGCCGCCAGAGACCTATGACGCTGCACCCGCCGAGAATGGGGGGTCCGCCTGCGTCACTCGTAGTTGAGAATCGTCAATGAGCAGGAACGTACTTCGTACCTCCCCAGATTAGAAGGTAGCGTCTCGGCACAAACCCGCAGTACGCTACCTCGCGGCTCGATGAGTCTACCGCGAGTTCCTACAAAGCGGCCTCTATATATGGGTACCGACGTAGGTACCTAGATACCACCTACGTAGGTTAGGTACCAGGCTCTAGATAACCTCAACTCGACGACTCAGATAGCGAGTCAGACCTTGAACACGATTGAACCTTCAAGTGACGGGCAACAGTCCCTTTCCTTCTCATGTCGTCAAGATTGGATCAGGCTCTCTGGGCTCCCGTGGCAGGTATTCGGGCCCTCGCTGCAACGTTCAGTCGTCATTGCCCATGCGAGCCTGGGTGCAGCCAAGGATATCTGCATTGACAGGGACAGTAGCCGCTTCCGTCTTGCGCCCCCCCCTCGCATTGTGCTGTAAACCTTTTAGTCCTCCCTGGCACCCCAAGTGCCCTTGCAGACCTGATATGCGATTCGAAGGCGGTCCAGAGCATGGGGTTGTCCAAAGTCCAGAACGTTGGGCCACATACACATCGTCACTCTGCATATCGATAGGCGCATCGAGGGTCTTGTCAATGGAGGACTGCTGTTACCCGTCGGTGTAGACGTGCAATTTATTTCACAGCGCTCTCGCGGCTTGACGCCGCCTCGCTCAACTCGTGACAGCATAAGGTATGTACGGCCCAGATAGATGACTCTCCTGACCGCTGGACCCGTGAGCGCCGTACGTCGCTAGTCTTTCTCGTCGTCCCACGAATAATTCGAATCAGGCAAATTCGCAATCGCACCCTTTTCTCTTTTGTGAAGCGTTTGACCACAGTCTTCACCATCTCCCTTGGCTACGCAGGCAGTCCGGTCATAATACTGTAGTTGTGTAGGCATGTCACTGCGGGACAATTCAAGGTGGGCTCTACAGGTACAGTGTGTGCTACTGTACAGGAGTACTTTGCGCCATCGAGGCAGGGCCCCAGATTTTGGTGGGATCAGGGTCTCGGGATTTGCGGGGCGGTTGTGTAATCGGCTTGGCCTTTTCCCACATACGTAGCCATGCGGGTGAAGAAAAACACGCCCCCCCAAGAGGATATAAGAGGATTCAATTCAAAAGGCAGTCTTTCCACCTTGTAGCTCTAGTACGTGCTGCATACGAAGGGGCATCGAGTCTATCCAGCCATTTATCGTCTCTTGCGATAGCTTTTCCCAACCTTCTTCTGCAAGCTCGCGAATCGTGCTTTGCTCCCAATGCGGCTGCTGCCGGAGGTTCTCTTTTATAACGTTCCAGCAATTTTCTATAGGGGATAAATCCGGGCTACTTGCGCAATTAAAGAAATACCGTAGTCCGTGCTTTTCCTTCCACGCGCGCACGGGGTTATTCTTGCCCGGGCCGTGGCCACTATCGCCGTCTTCCTCGAGGATAAAAGGAACGCCTTTCTCGAGGAGCTCCGGACCGACGTATGCTTCTAAGACCTTCTCGAGATAGACCTTTTGACTCATCTTGCCATTCGTATTCGTCGGGACCTCGTACCAAATTAACGGGCTCTTAAAGTCGTAGCCAACGCAGGCCCACGCGTGTAGGAGCTTTACTTCCGTATCCTTTGGGCCGCGCCTTTCTTGTAGGTTCTCCGGTCGGTTCCGCGTTCCGGGAGGCCTTGCAATTTGAGCAGCGCGCTCGTCGTCGTAGCCAAAGTGCGTCTCATCGGAGAAGAAGATATCGTGCCAATCTTCCTTCTCGGGCCTCTCTAAGAGAGCTTTTTCTGCGTATTTAACGCGCCGGGCAGCAAGCTTCTCATCCGTATACTCAACTTGCTGCGCTTTACGCTTATGCTAGCCGCGACGAGAAAGACTCTTATTAATCGTACGGGCCGAGACGTTACTTTCAAGCCCGGCCTCGGCAGGCACGGAAGACCAAGAAAGCCTTCGTGCCTCAAAGCCTTCCTTATTAAATAGATCCTCTATTGCATCGAGGTCGGCTTCTGAGAATGCCCTCTTGCGACCGCGCGTCTCGGGCTTCGTTAGGTGGTTATGTCGTGTGCGGTCGGATTGATCCCTTAGGATACGGTTGCCCGTACGGCGCGAGACGCCATGGGCACGGAAAAGCTGCCCCTTTGAGATTGGGAGACCGAATGTCTGAATAGCCTCAAATACTCCTCGAAGCCGAGCCTTTTGCGGCGTTGAAAATTGGGTCGCGCCCATTGCAGCTATTGTGGAAAAGGGGGGGGGAAAGGGGGCCCTCTGTGGGTTGCATTGAGAAAAGCCGGATCCCCCCTCCAGCTCCCCATCCCTGCTGCAAAAGCAACCGACAGTCACACCTACACGCTACAGAGCCGCGACCCGATTCTACCGGGACCCTGTACTGTAGTGCGTACTACGTACTCGGTATCCGTTTATAAATCAGGCCCTGTCCCTTTTTTCGCCACAGGGCCTTGTGCCTGTCTTTCCCAATACATCACCCCTTTCTCTTCCCACAGAAGATCATCATGATATCTTTTCTCCCTAATACTGACGCCCACCACGACCACTTTGCTAGAGGAACGGTTAAACGCAGCCAGCATCCGCGGTATACTGGCGCCCGCCCCCCACAGCAAATCCACGATCAGAGTGGCGACGCTCCGGCCGACTGCCCGCGTTTGTGTCCGTCTGTCGACTATCCCGCCATCCTGCAGCTGTCGAGCAGTTTGAGCCTTTCCCACGATAACCTTGAACCTAACATTCGAGGCGATATCGTTGATCTCTCACCACAAGCAATGCAATCAGATACTTGGGGGGTCATTGCTCAGTCAACCCCCAAGCTTGGCCGAACGTCTCATCAACGCGAATCGTCCCTCTCCTCACTCGGGTCAGCAGGGCCAGCTTCGCCTTTTGCTACTCACATGAGTTCGAGCAATCCTCATATTGCGGTATCCGAGTCTGCCCTCGAAGGCTTCGCCGATATCCAGTCCAATGACATGTCCGCCGCATCTCACGGCGGCGCGTATTACCAGTTCGCCAAGCCCATGGCCGCTTTTCCTGGGTGCGGTTCCCTTGACGCTACAACTCCTGACACCATGGGCTACCCGATGACTATCCCTGGCCCCAGCAAGAAACCTCGACGTGATCGAAATTTACTACCCGCACCAGATTTGGCCGTCGACAACGGCCGCTCTGGTCCCATATCTGCCGCGAGCTCCATTGCCGGTGACTCACCTGCCACACCGAACCTCACAGACACTGATAACCACGAAAGGCGACGCACAGGTTCGTTCATATGTTTCCATGGCTCTAGATTCTCCGCTAAAATGTACTCAGACTATTGCAATGTGCCCAAGCTGGACCGAACAATGACCGATGTATACGGCGACGAGTTGTATAGTCCCAATTTCGCCATAACTTCCACGTCGCCTTCGAACCCACTCGTCGCAACATCACCCAGCAATGACGTGTTCAGTCAACGCATCAATGCTGCCAATAATCAACATCTCAGTGCGGTTCACTCCCCTTCTTCCATAGCACGGGCGCGATCCCCGTTTCGAACAGATTCGCCATTTGCATCATCGATACCTCGGCAGAGTTTTGGCGTCTTCGACGTCGCGCGGAAGCCGGCAAGTCGAGGGACACTGCCATCCGAAACTGAGCCATCTCGAGCTCGTAGTACAAGAGCTGCGAGCGTAAAAGCTGAACCGGAGACGCCCAAAACGATATCTCCAAAAGACGCAGTTCTCGAATTTTCAGATGCGGATACCAATTCGAACTTTTCCTTATTCCCTCAAGATGCGACCGCCCTTCTTGCGGACCATATTCCAAAAGAACCTTTGACTGGTCAGGTCGATATGCAATTCCTCAACTCCGTCGAGCCTAGTGGTATGGATAGTGCCGAATCTCTCAATTTCATTGCGGGTCACGGTCCGTCCAGCGTCGTTCTTCATCAACAGTATCCGTTCGTTGTGGATGCGCAGCATAATCAACTCACACCGCCAAGGATGCATTCATCAAAATCGAGCACAGCCGATTCTGGCAATAGTACGCCGACAAACATGGGTCGACCGACTGGTACCGGAGCCGATGGGGGGACATATACGTGTACGTACCACGGCTGCACCTTGCGATTCGAAACGCCATTACTTCTTCAGAAGCACAAGAGAGAGGGTCATCGGCAAACTCACGGGCTTGGAGCACCCCGCGAGACAAGGGCTGCGTCTCCATCTGGTCTCCTGAATACTCAAGCAGGGCCTCACCGCTGCGACCGCATCAACCCGAGTACCGGAAAACCATGCAATACGGTTTTTTCACGGCCATATGATCTGACTCGACACGAAGACACAATACACAACGCACGCAAGCAGAAGGTTCGCTGTGATTTGTGCACCGAGGAAAAGACATTCAGCCGAGCAGATGCTCTAACGAGGCATTATCGTGTGTGTCACCCCGACATGGAACTACCAGGGAAGCACAGACGCCGTGCTGGGTAGTCCAGGCGACACTACATGATTAGCGTGCGGATGGAATAACCATCATTGGTACACGAGGTTGTTTTACAATTGTTGATTCTTGAGCGAGATTGCGCTACACCCTCCGGCTCCCTCCCGCACGAAGATGTGACGTCACGACATGCGCTACCTGCATGTGGGCGGAATGATCTGTGGAACTCAGGGTCTTTTGCCGGCTGCAGGGTCCAACCCGACTCCTCGTACGTCATCATGACCCACTCACACACTCATGACGTCACCACCGATGAACCCTAGCGCTTGCCTGGCCATGGCTTTGTTTCATGTCACGGCTGTCGCAATTTGTAACAACAGCCATCAATTTCTCATGGGATTAATTTTCGGGAGACGTTCACGAATGACGCGGCACATGTTTCGATTACCGTCCGGCGAATAAGTGCATGCGCGGTCTTGACACTTGTTGGCGCCCAACATCATGTTCGGCAGACTCTTTTTGTATTTGCGGCACCCAGTATTCTATTGTGAGCAGGCGGGACATGGGTTGTACACCGGCTTTTGCGCTTCTTACATTAGATGCATCTTGAGGCGTTTGGAAAGTGGAAAAAACAAGCGGGTGTTTTCGCTACACACTGGGGCGACGATTTCACTTGATGGGCAATCAATTTTTTGTCGCATAAGTTGTACGATTTGGAACCGGAAGCAGGTTGATGCCTATTTTCTACAATGCTTTCAATCCATGGTATGTACGGGGTACCAGTGTTCAAAACACCCGCAGCTACGTCTGGGCAGGACTCGTAAGCCCTAGGGTAGGATGCGTCTTCATAGGTTTGAGGCAGGCCCCATGAGCTCTTGGAAATAGCCCGTGGGCCTTTTTTGGGTAACCCATGTATATACTCACTTTCACCGCGGCTGCCCATGGGCGCCCATGGGTACCCAAAGTGGAAGACTAGGTAATAAAATGGGCGATGCGCACCAGTCCATGTGTGGGTAGTCCTCATTCAGGTCGACTTCCATTTTGCAGTCTAGAGGCGAGCTCGGGTGGGAAAGGCGAAACAAATCAACACATCTAACCTACTATTGCGTTGGTAAAGCAACGACAAGGCACACGATCGCGTCAATGATGATATGCTAAGCTCTCGTAACATACGCCCTCGCGACAAATCTGGCGCATCAATTGACTCACATTACGTACGCTCCCTAAAGCCACTTTTAACGCACGTTTCCGCTGACCGACTCCGAGAAGAGGTGAGCAACCGACAGGGCTCGAAGTTCTACCAGGACGTCTCAACAGATCCGACAACGGCCTCGCGTGCCTCGTCGAATTGCGCTTCAATGCCGGTCCAGAGCTCAAACTGACGCAATCATATGCATCCGTTAGCTGACTGCAAAAGAGTAAAGAGGTATCAGCGCATAGGCTTCATAGCTTACCTGATAGCAACCCTGAGATGTGAGCACTTCCAAGCCAGGAATCACTTTCCAGCGACTAGATTCTCCCGCAAGCTGCATCACTGGAGTCACACGCGGCTTATACGCCATCTCAAGCAGCACGTGGGTTCCCTCGGTATCCTTGGTACGAGTGAAGAGCTTGCTGAGAACCTCCCTTACCGAAGAATCAATCGGTTCGTTGGCTGGAATGGTGCTGATGACGACTTGTGGAAGCCTTCGAATAGTCTCAATGTCGGCAGGAGAGTCAACGGCTCGGACCTGGTAATCAGATGGGAAATCTGCGGCGAGGGACTCCACCTTTGACCGGCTACGCCCCAAGACATAGATTGGCTTAAATCCCAAAGAATGCAGCGCGAAAACGGCTGCTCGTGTTGTCCCTCCGGAACCAACAACCATGGCACAGTCGTTACTGTTCTGAGTTGTCACTCCAGCTTGCTTCAGCGTGTAGACCATTCCCTTCCAGTCTGTGTTGTCTCCAAGAATGCTGCGACGGCCGCCCTCGGCTGTCGTCAATAGCGGTGTCAGTGTGTTGACCGCGCGAATGACTCTAGCTGCGGGCGTTACTTCATCCACCAGATCCATGACATCTTGCTTCAGAGGTATGGTGACGGAAGCGCCGCCAAAGTCGGAGCTTTGTAGAACGGCACGCAGGGTCGATACATCGTCTGTTTCGCAAAGCTCGTACTGATGGGGCAGGCCCATACGTTTGAAAAGGCAATTATGCAGGGCTGGCGATCTCGACTGCGATATGGGCTTCCCAAACAGGTAGAACCTACGCCGGTCTAGCGCACCGAGCAGCGACAAGCCCTGGCGGATCTCGGCGGCCGACAACTGACCGGGAGCAGCCAGGAACGGCAGTTCTGGATGAGAAACTGGTGTAAGATAGCCATTGAGAATGCGGCTAAGCTTTCCGGCGGCCCCCATGTTGATCGCGATAATCGGGGTCTGCTGGGACTTGAGCAATTTGGATTTGAAGGATGCCAGGTCGAAGTTGTCCTCAATAGTCTGGGCAACGCCCACCAGCTTGATAACGTCGCCAAATTGCAACGCCTTGTTGTAGTACGGGATCCACGATGCATTCTTCCACGAAAGACTGCCGCGAGGATCGTGATGCGAAGCAATGATTCGTGTGTGCCGGCGAGTGTCTGTGATGATCTCCAAGGTGCTGTCGTCAACCGTCACCTCAACATCCAGATACTCCACACCCATGCGAAGACCTAGACGGTACAGTCGAAGTAGCTCGTCCTGGTCGTTGTCTGGAAACTTGCCACCCTGAGACTCGGTGCGTACCGTAAAGATTAAGGGCTTGCGGGCTGCATGACGCAGCGTAGAGATTTGCTTCATAAGGGCATCATTTTCTACGTTCTCCAGCAAGTCGACTCGCACTTCGACTGCGTCAGCTCCTACGATGACCCGGGGGATCATCTGATGTGCCTCGACGAGGTCTGGAACCGTAAGCGAGACGAAAAAGCTCTCGTTCTTCCCAGCTATCGCCTTGAAACGAGTACTGTTGCCACTAATTGTTGCAACAAATAGCTTGAAGTCTTCGGGAATCTCGTCTCCAGATGTGGGCGCTTGCGCATGCGGACTGTAGTAGACGTAATTGCTGCACTGCTCGTACCATTCTCTGCGTTTCGAGTATATCTGCAGTATGTCGCTTGTATACGCGGGTCTGGTCTGATCTCGCGTCAGGTACTGCACAATCTGGTCAATGTCGCGATGCACGAGGACGACGGAGCCACCGCTTCGGCAATGGACCTCGAGAAGCTGCCTAGCTTCTGGTGTTTCAACAATGCCCCCGCCACAAGAAAAGACATGACCATTGGGCTTCGTCTCCATAAGGTCGCGAAGGACAGCCAGCTCATGGAGTCGAAAGCCCTCCCATCCATCCGGACCATTGACCATGTCCGTGATTTTCTTCCCAAGACGACGCTCCAGCTCGTGGTCCAGATCGATGACACTCAGCCCTAGAAGCGTCGACATCCACTTTCCGGCAGTAGTCTTGCCTGCTCCCCTCATTCCAATCACGAAGATGGACCGTCCAACAGCTGGGAATTGTGCCGTTGCTGCTTGACAGGTAGGAGCATTGTCAACTCCGTCAAGGGCGACTTGAAAGGTTTGCGATAGCGTGTCCCACCAGCCTGGCCAGGTCTTTCCTACGCACTCCCGTTCGGTGATGACAGCAGCTGCCGGGCTTACCAAGGATAAAACACTGAGACTCATGGCCACTCGATGATCATCATAACAGTGGATGTCGGTCTCTGGTACCCGTAAGGCGGTAACCGGGTTTCCCTGAACCTCGATTCCGTCGTCTAGTTCTCTGCACTTGACACCAAATTTGGCCAACTGGTCCTTCATGGCCTCTATTCGATTGCATTCTTTGACTCGCTGATTGGCAATGCCCGTAATTTGGGTTGTGCCAGCCGCGACGGCTGCCAGAACAGAGGCTGTCAGGAAGGCATCTGTCATCGGTTCCATGTCCACATGTGGGAGCGCTTTCAAGCCCCCGACCGGTGGACCTGTGACGGTGGTGGAGAATTCGTCTTGCACGACAGAACAGCCCATGGGTCGCAGTACATCAACAGCAAAGCGCGCATCACCCTGGAGAGATCGAGATCCGATGTTGGATACTGAACATGTCGTGCCCGTGATGGCGGCCACAGCTAGAGGATATGTGGCAGAGCTCGCGTCGCTCTCAACGATGTATTCCGCGGGGTTCTGATATGCTCCTCGGGGTATATGATACGTGTCCTGCTCAGTAGCTGATTTTGTGACGGATATCCCGAACGAGGCCATCATGGAAATCGTCATATCGATGTATGGCTGAGAGATTGGCTTGCCGCCGACCAAGCGTAGGGTGACGGGACGTTTGGCATATGGTGCTGCAAGGAGAATTGACGAGACGTACTGAGACGACACGGTCGCGGCCAACTCAATCAGGCCGCCTTCGAACCCTCCACCAGCAGGAATGCGAAGTGGCAGGCATCTCTCTTGCTCGAGATACTCGATCTCGACTCCGTTGAGACGGAGCGCATCAACCAACGGGCCGATGGGACGAGTCTTCATCCTTGCGTTGCCCGTCAGAACGGTCGAGCGAGCTGCTTCAACTGGAGAGCAGAGAGCGAGTACGGTCGTGAGAAAGCGAGACGCCGTGCCGGCATTGCCGATGTACACATCATCACTGCTGGCTTGAAGCCGGCCGCCCCTTCCTTGCACCTGGAGTATCCCACCAGCTTCTTCCCAAGAATACGAGGCGCCCCCCAGTTGAGCTATTGCGGAGAGCATGTATTCCGTGTCATCGGAGTGCAGTAGGTTTTTGATGCGGCAACATCCAGAACCGAGAGCCGCCATGATCAAGGCCCGGTTCGAGATGCTCTTGGAGCCCGGCGGCGTGACGGTAACGCAAAGGTTTGGAGGCACCCCTGGGGTCACGCGCACCGACGAAGAGAGCACCACACGGATTGCACAATCCTGGACGGCGCTCGCTTTAGCCTCATGAGTTTTGCCAATAGCCGATAGCAAGACAATCTTCTTCTGACCGCCATCGTTCTTCTTGTCGACAGCCATCTTTTGCAGCATGTCTTCCACGAGACATCTCTTCCCAGCTGTCAACTTGACAACGCGCTTGTCATGTAGGGAAGTTGGCAATCCGTAGGCAGCGATGCACTTGGTGAGTCTGGCGACGGCGTGAGGAGCTAGCACACCCAGGTAGCGTGCCAACTCTGCTTCCTTGACCATGCCAATCGCCACGGCCTCGCCGTGGAGTAGTTGTGGCGTAAGGAGTGCTTCTATCGCATGGCCGATGGAATGGCCGAAGTTGAGAAGGTTGCGTAGACCACCCTCGCGCTCATCCTTGGAGACGACCTCTGCCTTCACACGCGCCGAACTGATGACGACGCGCTTAAGATTCTCTTTGACAGACTGAAACCGATCTTTGACCCGGGAGCGTGCGCAGGCCAGAATTTCTGCCGCAGACTTCTCGATGGCGGCAAACTCATGCTCGTCCCAGATGGCGGCTGTCTTGACGACTTCGGCCATTCCGTTGATGAATTCGCGGACCGGAAGAGTTTCGAGGAAGTCCAAGTCGATGTAGATGCGACGAGGTTGCCAAAAGGCGCCGACTAAGTTCTTACCCATTGGCGTGTCAATGGCGGTCTTGCCCCCAATTGAGGAATCTACCATGGCGAGCAGGGTCGTCGGGACTTGGACAAAGCGGACACCGCGCATGAAGGTTGCTGCCACGTAGCCGATCATGTCACCTATGACGCCGCCGCCCAATGCAATTATGACGGTATCTCGGGTGCACTGTTGGGACAGCATCCAGTCCTCGATTTCGGCCTTGGTCTCTCGGCACTTGGACGCCTCCCCCGGCGGGATAGCGTAAGTGAGAAGGCGAACAGCTTCATTGCTGCGGTTGGAATCGAAGAATTCTTGAAACGAGGGGACGTATGTCTTGTAGAGATTCGTGTCGGTTATCAGCACGTATGTAGAAGACTGTACATTGCTCAGCAGATCTGCTCCGACGTACGCAGGCCAGAGAGCGTAATCGGCAACAATGTTATCCTCGCCAAGGATGGCTATCGTCCGAGGAGAATGACTATGCGTCGCCGCCATCCTTCCGGAAGAGAATTGACAAGTCGTCGAGCTGAGAAGAGTTGTTCGAGGCGAGCTAGAATGGTCGAGTTGCGATCTGAAATCACCGCGACGGTCTCAGCCTTTTGGGAAATAGTCCCGAGCGGTGAGTCATGTGGGCCATCGGCATTTGAGCCTTGCGGACATTTGATTTCTGCCGGAGAGCCACTTCCTCGATGAGGTGAGCAGCTAAGACGGCAGGCCCAAGATTACGGTTTAGGCTGCCTGCGAAAGTATTGTACAGGTACATTAGCAGGACCATTCCTTAGGTACCTCCGCGCGCCAAGCTAAGCTATAATCATCGATTAAGTAACTATTTATAGCCCTTATAGTAGTATTTATAAAGCTATTATAGTAATATATAAGCTAACTAACTAATTATTATTATTAGTTAAACTATAATATATAACTTATTATAAAAAACTAGCTTTAGTACTTACCTTATAATATTTTTAAGTTAATTAGTATTATTTTAATAAAAAACTTATTAAGCTTTATTTTTTAGTATTTATAATATTTAAATTAAATTAATATTATTAATTAAGAATAAAATAAGTAGAGGTTTTTTCCTA
>KQ030502.1:401746-426305 GCA_000956045.1 Hirsutella minnesotensis 3608
TAGTTATATAAAAGATAATATAAGTAGCCGTAGAGGTAGTAAGAGTTATAAAGCTTATTATTACTTATATAATACCCTAGCTTATATACTTAGTTATCTTAAGTAAGCTATAGCTATAGTATATAAAGTTATACTTTATATTATATAAAGAAAAGCTATAGTTTAAACTAGCTTATATATAAATAAACTACTTTATAAGCTTAAAACCCCTTTATTAAGTAAATACTTAAAATATAAATAAGCTATTTAAAGCTTATAAAGTTATAGCTTTAATTTTTATAAGCTTTATTAAATATATTTATAAAATAAAGGGGGTAAAAATAATAATACCTATAGTTTATATAGTTAGCTTAGTAAATATTAATAAAGCTTTCTAAATAAAAAAAGTAAAGTTATTTACTAAACTATATAAAATTATTTTAAAGCGCTTTTATAACCTTTTTTTTTAGTAAGTAAGAAGCTAATAAGCTTAACCTTTATAAGCTAGGTATAAACTATAAAATTCCCTTTTATATTAATAATTAAAAAAAAAAGTCTTAGTACTTTTTAGCTAGCTTTATAGTATATCTAGAGCTAAGCTATTAATATTAAAAAAAATACTACGTAACTTTTTAAATAAGAGCTTTATTTATATAAGTAGTTTAGTAGCTAAAGCGCTAGTTTTTTATATATAAGCTAGGTAAAAGCTTATAATTTTACTATAACTACTAAGTATTATAAGGCAGGATCTAACGGACTAATTAGCCCAAAGTCTCGCGACTTTGTAACCTTAGCTAATATTAGTAAAACGCTAACGAAAGTAGCTAGCTAAATCCGGAGTATTAATTATAATTACTATATTTATTTAGCTATATTTAGTAGTACTATAATAAGTATAGAGTAGGCTAGATATATAGATAAAAGGCAATAGTTTTACCTACCGTTTTACTAGCGTTAGCGTAATATAACTACTAAGTCTCTCTACCTACCTTAGACCTATATACTTATATAACTATATAACAAAAGGTAATTGGGTTACCCGATACTTACTCTATAGCTATTATCTCTTTAATTAATTATTATTATTCGAAAAAGCTTTTTAAGCCTTATCTTTTAGTATATATTATAATTAGATTAAATTAATATTAGTAGTTAAGTATACTTCTAAGGATTTAATAGAAGACTTATATTATATTTTATATTATATAATTTAACTATCGTTATTATAATTACTACGGATTCCCTTAGAAAGGCGGGATCCGTAGGATACGGGCTAATTACTATCCGTTATATAGGCGAGCCGGACTAATTACTATAGGATAAACCTATATTACGGGCTAATTACTAGACGAAACGTATAATTAAATATATCTCTCTTTAAAATCCCCCTCTTTATTTTAGTTAATTATGAATTTTAAATACTTAAATAAGGAAAAGTAGAATAGAAAGTATTAGGGAAAATCCCTAGGATTTCCCCTATATTACTAGTAGATATCTTAGAGCTTTCCTTCTCGTAGCCTATACTATTATCTATTAAAGCGTTCTCGGAGCTCTAGTAGATTACGCGAGGATAACTAGTAAATAATAGTAGGAAATATTCCGCTTAGTTATCTTAAGATTTCCCGTAAATAGCGCGGGGATAACTAGTAGATAATAGTAGGAAGTATTCCGCTTAGTTATCTTAGGAATTCCTATAGATTAAGTAAGGATAACTATAAGAAAGTATATAGAAAAGTCTTACTAAGTTCTTAGTTACTAGTTATTTTATAATAATCACCCCCCGTTAGAAAGGAAATACTAATATTCTTACTAAGGCTAAGGTTATCTATAGCTAAGGCGTATTAATTACCCGCGAAGTCCTATTTATATCTAGCTAAGGCGCTTATATATCTTATTATTAGAAATCTTAGCGATAGGTTATAGTTTCTCCGCGAAGCTTCGCTAGCCGCTATTTTAAATATTTATTAATAGTTATAGAATTCTTAGTAAGATTCGGTAGGTATAGTAATAATATCTCGTTCCCTTTTTCCGCTATAGCTACTTATTTCGGATATATATATATATAGGAAATCCGGGTAATATCTTATAAATACTATAGCTAAATTATAGTTATCTTTCTCCCCTAGTAGCGGTTAGTAATATCCTAGTATTTATTAGAAGGGAGTTATAATTACTACTAGTACTTTCTTTTCTAGCTACGTTTCGCGTAGTCCTATAGTAAATTATCTTAAAGTTAAGCGCTTTACTTAATAACGTAATATACTAGTTAGTAAGAGCGATATTTTAGTACTATAAACGTAAGGTCCCTCGCTATATTTTTAAGCTAGGTAGGGTATAAGTGGTTAGTATACGAGAGGCTATATTAATAGAGCTATACTTATAGTAAGATATCCCTTCTTAATAGTTATAATAATAAGAGAGCTTTATTTTATAAACGGGCTAGGTTTAGGGTTCTAAGCTATAATAAATTTAAGTTTAGGAGTAAATATAACGTAGGAAAATAAACTTAGGAGATTTAAATAAATAGGATATTACGCTTATAATTAAAAGTTCCTTAATTAGTATATTCTTAATTTCTCTAACTACTTATCTTTCCTTTTTACTATAAAGTTAGTAGTATACTTAATATAAGTATTTAGAGTATTCTTATCCTTTTATCCTCCTCTCCTTCTAATAATCGCTTATTATTAGTCTAAGCCCGCGTATATTCTATATATACTTATCTTTAATACTCCTTTCTTCTCCGCGGCTTATACGCTAGTTATCTAGGTATACTTATATCCTAATTATTTTTATATTCTACTTATATTCGCGTTAGTAGTATTACCGCTAGGGGTAAGTAAGTAGCTATACTCTTCTTACTTATATATACGTATAGCCTTACTAGCTATAATACTTAAGCTTTTATTACTACTTACGGAGTAATACGTTTTAACTACTTAAGCTTTACCTTAGTTAGAAACTTAGTAAGTAATAAGTAAAGTATATAGGTAAGGCTAAATATTAATATTACTAGGGTAAGTTAGTAGGTTTTTAACTAAAATATTTTATTATCCCTTATTATATAGTATTATAGTATTATAAACTAAGTCTCGGGCTTTTATAGTATTACCTAGGGGTATACTAGCGGAATAGCTAAGAAAATCGCGAGTATTACTAATAGTAGTATTAAGGACGTAGACTATATAGTTAGTTATATTAACGAATTCTTAGCTAAAGCTTAGCGCGTATATTATTATTAATAAAGTAATATTTTAGCTAGGGTAAATACTTTACGCTTAGAGGTAGTATTTAGCTAGAATTTAGCTAGTTCTCTCGCTATTAATAATTATAATTTCCTATTTAGCGTAAATACTATAGTAAGCGGGTTTATTATTAATCTTATTAGTAATAAGTAATAAGTTAGTAAGGAAAAGTCGTAGGGTAAAGCTATTAACTAGGGCGATATTAGCTAAGTAGTTATTAAAGATAGTATTAAGTTTTATTAAAAACTAGTTTATAGCTTAAATAAAGGTAGCTAATAGTATAGCTATTACTTAAATTAGAATATATAAGGTAAATAAGTACTATACTATATTATTATTATTAGTAAAGTTAATAGTATTATTAGGAGTAGTTTAATAGCGCGTTATTAAAAAAGCTTAAGGTATTTAGGGTAGTTCTTAGAAGAAGTAAAAGGTAGTAAGCTTAGTAATTTGCTTTACTTATTTAATAAACTTATTAATAAATATCTAAAGCTTATTATTTATAAGCTAATTAATAGTAGTAGCGATCTCGTAGTACTTATAGTTAGAGTAGTTATTTTAAAGTAAGGCTCGCGTTATTTATTAAAGAAATATAGTAGTAAAGGTAATACTAAGGGTATTATTAATCTTATTACTATCTTTCTAAGTAAAGTTACTATAGAGTTTAGTAAGCTAAGCTAGGCGAACTTCCTAATTAGGGTTAGTATAGGTAATAAAGTAGCCTCGCTAATTATAGTTACTAAGTATCTCGTTAGTTAAGTTATTCCTTAAGTTAGTATAGTAACTATTCTTAATAAATCTATTAAATAGATTAAATACTTCTAAGCGGGCTTAGTAGTAAAAGTTCTCGAGTTTAGATTTATACTTAGCGTACTAAGTTACTTAGCTATCTACGAATAATCGAAAGGAGTTAAAAATAGTATTTTCGTAACTATATAGCTCGAGGGCTTACTTATAGCTATTATACTTAAGGCGGGGGGGCTTATAAGAGAGTGATTTAGAGAAATTTACGCGGAAGATAGTATCGCGGGATTAGGAAAGGCTATTTAAAAAATTAATACTAAAGGTATATATTAAGAAGGAAGGAATTAAAAGTATAGGGGGTTTAAGAATATATATAAAGCGTATAAAGTTCGCTATATATTAAGGATATAAAGATATATAGAAGTATAAGGAGAGAAAGAAAAAAGGTAAATAGCCCGGGGAGATATAGTTTTTATATATATTTCCCTAGTATTATATATAGTAATACCTTAAGCTTTAAGTTTTTTACTAATTCTATTAATATACTAAGCTATAAATTATATTAGCTATAAGTTTATAAGTATATATTTAGCTACTTTAGTATTTAAGTTACGCCTTTATAGCTAGCGTAGTATTTATTATAAATTAAAGTATATATAGTTATAAAGTTAAGTAGGTATTCCCTTAGTATTAAGTTTAATTCCTTATCTCCCGTACTAAGTTAAGTAAATTATATAAAGAATTATAGTAATACGCGTATATTTTCCTAGTATTATTCCTAGGTTTTCTCTTTATAACTTAGGTAGTATAAATATTATAAAGTATTTACTAGGTTATAACCTTAAATTCCCGCTAAATTCCCTTATTAAAGGTTGCTTATATCTTATTTTATATTTAGTAGTATTAGGTTTATAATCGCGATATAGGTATAGCTTAAACGCTAGATATTCGCTTTATTTATTAGCCCTTATCTTTATAATATTTTATTTTAGTTTACTATTACTTTATTAAGAAAGCTTACTTATATAAGAATACTTTATTTACTTAGTTTTAGGAGGTAGTATACTTATATTATATTAGCGCGTACTTCCTTTATAAGTTAAATAGTAGTATTTAATTTCGCTTTATATTTTTTAAACTCTTTAATTAAGTCTAGAGCGTAAACCGCGTTTACCTTTATTTACTAATTATAGTTACTAAGCTATCCTTTTTAAGCGATAAAGTAGGATATTCGTAGCTTTCCTTATCTTTATTTACTAACTTTCGAGTCTAAGATTTAAGTAACTTTTTATTTATTTAGCTAAGGGGTATTAGCTTTATAAACTAAGCTAGGTTTATTAGCTAGGGCTTTAGTAAGTTTAAGCTAAGTAATAAATATAATATTATAAATATTTAGAAAGCTTTTTAAGTTTAAGCGATATACTTTATAACTAATCCTTTCTAAGATACGGAAGGGTCTTATTTACTATTTTTATAGCTTTACTAGTTTTCTATTTATAACTTAATATCCTTTTTTAGTATTAAAAAGACTTAGTTACTAAGCTTAAATTCTATAAGCTTATATTTAAAATCGTATTAGTATTTTATCGCGGCTTATATATAAGTAATAGCTAGTCTCGCTTTATTTTATAAGACTACTTTACTTTATTAAGTAGTAGCGTCCCTAAGGTATTATAGTTTATTATTTACTTTTATACTTAAAATAAACTTACTAGGGGTATATTAAATAGCGCTATAATATAAGTTATTAATACTAAACTAAATAGTAATAAAGGTATTTACTTAGTTACTTATTAAGAAGTTTATAGTAAAGAAGTATAGTATTACTTTTACTATTTAGTTTCGTTATTCTAACTACCTATTAGTTTATATATACTATACTATAGATATAAAGAGTTTAAATTAAAAAGCTTACTATAGTATTTTCTAAAATTATAATATAAACTTAAGGTTCTTATTTAAAATAATTTACTTTAAGATCCCCTAGTTTTCTTATATTAGTTCTATATAAAGTATTTATACTTACTTATCCGCGGTAGTTTAATTATTCTTTAAGATTAAGATATATATCTTAAAGAATTTATTTATAATAGTAAAAAGAGAGTTAAAAAATCCTCTTAAAGAAGTTCGCTATAGTATTCCGTTACTTAGCGCTATAAGTAGTCTAGTAATAAAGTCTATTATAATTATATAAAATAGAATTACTAGAAATATAACTAAGATTAGTTATTTATTTAGTTAGGATTTATTTACTTAATTACGCTAATACGCGGTATATTTAGTAACGAAGTCGCGGATTTAATAGTATAACTATAAAATAATAAAACTACTAAATAAATCTTTTTAAAGTCTTATTACTTATATATAGAAGTACTATAGATATATATTAACGATAATTTCCTTTACTAGGGCTTTTAGTATATATAATTAGTACTAACTATTAGCTTTTTCTAGGTAAAGAAAGCTAGTAATATAGAAAAATAGGAGCCTAAGTATAGCTTAGTCCTTTCCTAGCTATATAGTAATTTTACTCTATTTAAAGTTATCCTTATATCTTACTTTAATTTTTTATTAGAAATTAAGTTTAATAAAAGCTTTAGTATATAAAAAAGCTTTATTTTTAGCTTCGTTTTCCTAGATATAGTCTAGTTCGCTAGTACTTTCTAGCTAGTTAGAGTTATAGTATAGTAAGCGAGAGATTACGTCTAGGATAATATTCTCTTTACTTAGGATATAAATAATATAGAGGGGAAATTAGCTAAGGTACTAAGAGGCTAGTACTAGTTAGTTATTAGATTTTATACTATTAGAGAATATTAATTTTTAGTAAATAATATTATATACTACCGCGTAGTTAGTAAAGATAACTATTAGTATAACTATACTAGAGAGAATAAGGGTATATATCTTTTAAGCTACCTAAATAAAGCTAGCTATCTTAAGCTTTATTAGCTAGTATTATAGCTCTTTTCTTTTAAAAGCGTAGCTAAGGAATAAGATAGGTCTAACGTCCGTTTTAATAAGTTAAGTAGCTAAATCCTACTAAACTCCGTTTTATAAGTAGAATACTATTACGGAGAGTCTAGCTTCCTAAGAAGTATTAGTTTAGATAAATAGTTATTTATTAATATTAAAGTAGTAAAGCTTAGTTAGTTAAGTTAGCTTATTAATAAAACGCGTAAATACCTATCGTTCCTTATTAATTAAGGTAAAGATTATTTTAATAGCGAATCTTACTTATACTTAGCTAGCGGGCTTAACTTCTTCTTCCCGACTTTTAGCTAGGAGTTCTATTTTCTACTACTAGAAGGGTTCGATAAGGGCGGCGAAACTTAGGACGAGATATTAAAGCTATCCCGCTATACCGATTTAGGTTTCTAGCTATTAAAAGGTATTTAGGAATTTTATATTCTAAATCGCGTATATCCTTTCCGCTATATTTATAATACTAATACTATCTACTTTAAATCCGAGGAGTTATATAAAGGGGAATCCTAAGAAGGATTTTATCTTAAATAAGGTAATATTTTAGTTATAAAAAGCTTAAAAAACCTTTTTTAAGTAATAAAAGTATTCCTCGGCTAAGTCCGAGAAGATAATAATATTATTAATATAAGCTATAGTATAGTCTTAGTATTATTAAAAAACGCTATCGATAAATCTCTAAACGTAAGTAGGTAAGTTTTTAAATCTTATAAGGGTTACGTAAGATTACTTAAGTCCCTTATAGCTAACTACTATAAATCTTTTATAGTATTTTAAATAGATAAGGAACTAGTAGAAAAAGCTTTAAGCGTTTATTATACTAATATATTTCTTACTTTTTAGCCGCTAGATTATATTTAATTAAAGTAGTATTAAGTATATATTAGGGATTATAATAGTATTAAGCGCTTAGAGGTTAATAATAACTTATCTTTTCTCCTTTTTATTTACTATCCGCTAGATAATAAATATTAATATTATAAATAGTATAGGGTAGGTAGGCTAGTTTATTTATCTTTATCTATATAGGAGATTAAAGGTTTTATTTATAAATACGTAGTCTTTCGAGCTAAGTAGGTATTAAAGTAGGTTATAGTAGAAGGTATATTAAAGGGTAGGAAAATAGCCTATTTAAGTAGGCTATTATAAGTAGGATAGATATATATAAAATAAAGGAAAAAATTATAATTAGAATAGTAGTCTTTACGTATAGATTAGTTAAAAAATAAGTAAGTTATTAAGATATTAGTATTAATAATCTATCTAAACTATTTAGGGAGAAGCGTCTATACTTATAGCTAAATATCTTAAGAACTAGGCTACTTACGGGTCCGGAAAGACCGGTATATAAAAGCGCTAAAAAAGTAGGTTCTAGGTATATTATTAGTTAATTTTTCGGTATTTCTATTTCCAAGATATTTAACTTTACGTTATTAAGGTTCGCGCGGAAGTAGTCTATATAGTCTAACTATATAACTATTTTACTTATATTGCCTAACCTAGTAGATGCCACTACTTACTATAATTTAGCCGTATATTTCCTAAATAGGAAATAGTATATATAGTATAGAGTTAAAGACGCTAAATTTTCCTAGATATTTTATAACCCTAATATATAACCCTAACCCTAGTAAATCTAGGTTTAAAGGTTAAAAGTCCGTATTATAAGTTCTTATATAGCTAAGAGGATTAGGAAAAATATATATCTATAGAGAAGCTTAAGTAAGCTTGTAAGGCGACCTTTTTATTTTACTATCCTTCTACTAGTAAGATATATATTTCTTCTTCCTTTAAGGTTTAGATAACTCTTTTATCTTACTATAGCTATAGAAACTAGTCGGCTATAGCTAGGATATATTATACTAGGTTTTCGTTTCTATTATAAATCTTAATACCCTCCTTAGTTTTAATCTTAAGGAGATTCTTTGTATATAAAATACTAAGTTTAAAGTTATTTATAGCTTCCTCTTATAGTATATCTATTAGGGGGTACTTATTATCCTCCGCGGGCGTATCCTCCGAGTATATTTTTACTAAGAATACGTAGTAATCCGTAATATTTATTAGTATCCCGATTTTTTATTTTTCTTAGAGGGTAATAAGCTTTTTAAGGTAATTTATAGTTATAATCCCTTTATTACTACTAAGGAGGGTATTTACTAGTCCTAGTATATTTACGAAGAAGATTAAGTCTTATTTAGGGGGGTAATTTTTAACCTTAGTAAGGATTAATATTCTTATCCCTAGGAAAATAGTAATTATTATAGTATAAAGTACTCGCTATTAAATTACCTACTAGTATTAAAACTATACTTTATAAAAGAGGTTTCTATAAGCCCCGATTTAGAGAGTTCGGCTAATAGTAAGAAAGTTAGCTTTATATAATAATAGCTATTCGTTACTAAGTAGTAATCTAGGTTTAAAGCTAGTTATTATTTATACTCTAACTTAGGTTTTCCTAACTACGGGTTATTTATTAATTTCCCTAGGTAAGTAAATAGTTATTATTACCTATCCCTTAGTTATTATATATCTACCGACTCTTCTAAAGTAGTAGGTTTTACCTTAATTAATATAAATATCTTCGAAGAAGTTTAGTTAAGTTTCGTTTACTAAATAGTAAAAAGCTCCTAAGTTAGCGTAAATCTTTATTATATAGTTTAGCCCCTTTTTACTATAGGCTATAACTTTAATATAAGTATAAGTTAATAAGGTATTTAAGTTTACTACTTCTTAAGTAGGTTTTGCGATAATAAGAATTAGGGATACCTTAATACTATAATACTATTATCGCTTTTCTAGCGGTATTCTTTCGTCTTAGAAAGGCTTTTTAAAGTCTAGCTTTACTATAGTTAGTTCTTACTATAGCTAAGTATAACTTTAAATAAAGTAAACTTTATTTTCTATTATCTATAGGGATAGCTTTATTCTATAACTAGTAGCGTTATCGTTAGTTACTAAGTAGTTATTATCTACCGATATATTACTAGTACTTTCTATAGTATCTTAGTCATCTTTGCCTAGGTTTTAGTTAAGCTACTTAGCGAGGTATCTTATTTCTTCCTTTATCTTTAGGGTTTTACTTTATTATAGTATTTCTTTATACTATATCCTATACTTCTCGCTTATCTTAGCGAATATTACTTATAGGGTTAGCGTAATATTAGTATTATAAAAAGCGCGGCTTTATAGTAAGAGTAATATTCCCCTTTATAAATTATAAGTATAGGGACCCTAAGCTTTTAGTATTCTTACTTATAATAAGTTATATTTAACTAGGAGTAACCTTAGGGAATCTCTTCTTAAGCGGTTAGTTTTACTATCGAATTTATCCTTAGGTCTTAATCTCGTTTATTTTCTTAATATCTTCTTAGTATTAAGAGTACTTTAGGATTTAGTAAAGTATTTTACTTAAAGCTATAGGATCTATATTTCGTATTCCGCTATTTATCCGTCTAGTATCTCTCCTAGAGCTAGTTATCGAAAAGACTTTTATAAAAAAAAGTCGAGTTTCTAATAAATAATAAAGGTAATATATTCTAGGAGGTATTATATTACTTAAGCTTTATACTTAAGCTAGGAGATTTATAAGTATAAGTCTTTTCCTTAAATAATATCTTAGATAGTAAATTATTCCTATTTTAGTACTTAAAGAGCTATATTAAGTCAGACTTAAAACCTATCCCTTAATACGTTATACTAGTTAAGGATTCTAGTTTCTAGCGCGTAGAAAGCTTACTAGTCTTCCTTATTTAAGTCTCTAGAGAACTATTTTACTACGCTACTATATAGGAGTATAAGGAGGAAAATCGCGAGTTCGTTAGCGTATACTAAGCTATAGCTAACTTATTATTTAAGCGCGTTAATAAATCTATTTATACTTTAGTAGGTAATAGTCTTATCGTCTTCGATTACTTTATTAAATATAGAGTTTATTAGCCCGACTAAGTTAAACCTATTAATATTTATAGCTTAGATTATAACTAAAGTAAGTTAGGGTTTATTTCCTTTTAATCCTTATTTTGTTACTATAATAGCTTTAATAAGGTAATAAAGTTAGTCTTTAGTTATATAGATAGTTAGTAGTAGTTATTCTCTTAGTAAGTAATTAGAGTTAAGGGTAAGTAATATTAAAATACTTAAACTAGCGGAATTAACTTATCCTTAGCTTAAGGGTAAAGTATTATTAAGTTCCTAACTTAAGCTATTATTAAGTTTTTCTATAGTTAAGTAATAGTTAGGTATAGAGGTATTAGTAAAGGAAGATATTTCTAAGGTAATTACTAATAGTAGCTTTTAGTATATATTATAGAAATACTTTTCCTTCTTTAGGGTAAGAAGTAGTTTCGCGGGTTTAGTAATCTCTTTTCCTACTATTAAGTTTCTTAATCTTATTAAGGAAAATACTAGTAGTTTATAAATAAAGCTAGCTTTAATTTAATTATAAGTTACTTAAATATATTTTTCTTTTTCTCTATATTATTAAATCTATTCCGCTAGGTTTTCCCTAAGTAATATAAATAAATCCTTACGGTTTAATATAAAAATTCTAAAGTTTAGTTAATCCTTAGCTTTATTTATAGAAAATATTAAGATTATTTTAATTAAATAACCTTATAGTACTAGTTTTCTATTATTATCCTATTAAAAACTCTTTACTTAGGAGAGAAGGTTATTCTTTAGTTTAATTTCTTTTAAGTTTATAAGCTAATATTTAAGACTTACTTTTACTACTTTTACTCCTCCTAAGCGTTACTAGCTAGGTAGGAAGCGGATATATCCCGCGTTACTATATTTAGTCTAAGTAAAGTTACCTAGGAAGGGATATAAGATTTACTAAGTAGCGTAAGTAGTCTATACTATAGCTTTTTAGTTTTATACTTCTCGTTCTTAAGTAAGTTATATATATACCTTCGCTAAGATATCTTTACGGAGTACTTCGTAATATTTAATAGCGAGGAGTAATTTCTTACTTAAAAAAATATTATAAGTTATTTTTATAATCCTACTAACTATATAGCGCTACTACTTCTTAAGAGTATTCCTCTTAAGGCGAGAATTATTACTAAATACTATAAATTCCCCTAAAAAGGTAGGATCCGTAGGATATAGGCTAATTACTATCTATTATATAAGTAAGCCGGACTAATTACTATAAGATAAACCTATATTACGGGCTAATTACTAGATAAAACGTATAATTAAATATATCTTTTTTTAAAATCCCTCTCTTTATTTTAGTTAATTACTAATTTTAAATACTTAAATAAGGAAAAGTAAAATAAAAAGTATTAAGGAAAATCCTTAGGATTTCCCCTATATTATTAGTAGATATCTTAAAGCTTTCTTTCTTATAGCTCGTATTATTATTTATTAAGGCGTTTTTAGAGCTTTAGTAAATTATATAAAGATAATTAGTAAATAATAATAGGAAATATTCTACTTAGTTATCTTAAGATTTCCCGTAGATAGCGTAGGGATAACTAGTAGATAATAGTAGGAAATATTCCGCTTAGTTATCTTAGGATTTCCTATAGATAGCGCGGGGATAACTAGTAAATAACGGTAGGAAATATTCCGCTTAGTTATTTTAGGATTTCCTATAGATAGCGCGGGGATAATTAATAGATAATAGTAAGAAATATTCCGCTTAATTATTTTAGGATTTCCCGTAGATAGTATAGGGATAACTAGTAGATAATAGTAGGAAGTCTTCCGCTTAGTTATCTTAGGAATTCCCGTAGATTAAGTAGAGATAACTATAGGAAAGTATATAGAAAAGTCATACTAAGTTCTTAGTTACTAGTTATCCTATAATAATAATAGACTTAACTATAATTAAGTAGAAGCTAGCTTTCTCGCTAAAGAAGCTTAAAAACTAAACCTATTAGTATACTAATATTAAGAGAGTTATATAGACTAAATTAGTCTAGTAATATATTAATTTAGTAGCTAATTTAGTTTTAAAGAAGCTAAAAGTATTAAAGTTACTTAACTTTAAGACTATAAGTTAGGAAGCTTAGAAACTAAAATATAAAGAAAATTAAGAAAAAGATTAATAACCCTTAATAACTAAATTAACTAAGATTAATATACTTATAAGAGAAGTAAAAAAAAACGATAATAATTAACTACTCTATATCCCTTTATTAGTATTTATAGCTATAAAGACTTTATATAAAGGAGTAGCTTTAGCTAGATATAAAGACTTTAAGTTACCTTATTATAAAAGCTAGCTTTTAATTTATAATAAAAAGATTAGGTTAATAAATTTAATTATATATTATATTAATTTAAGCTTTTTATAAAGAAGTTAGCTATAAGGAATATAGGTAACTATCCGAGAATAGAGTTATTAATAGAATTATCGAAGAAAAGAAGGAAAGAGAGTAAAAAGCTCCTTCTTAGCTAGCTAAATACCCCGCGTATAAAAGGACTAATAAGTTATACTACTTTCTATTTATCTCTTTTAGCTACGACTAGTTATAGACTAATTTATAATATAGCCCCCTCTTCTATCTAGTAAAGGAGGTAAAGTATAAGCTATATAGGTATATATATTATACTAAAATAAACCCTATAAGAACCTCCTTAGCGTACTTCCGAAGAAAGCGTTATATAATAAGTAACCTTTCTTTAAGTAAACTCTATTAACCCGGAGTTATAGCCCCTTTTAAAAAAAGATATAAGTAATATACTTATAGTAGGAAAATCCTTATTAGCTAGCGCTATAATATTTAGTCGGATCTTACTAAGCGGTAAGGCGGTATAAAGACCTTATTATTGCGTAGGTAATATAGTAATTTAGTATTTAGTTTATTATACTATCGTTAGTATTATTTATAAAGGCCTAGACTTATAGCGGAGAGTATAGCGCTTATCGCTACTATAAATACTAACTAATTTATAGCGCGCTTCTAGCGCGGTTTCGAGCTAAGCTTAAATAGGGCTTTTAACCTTAATTAATAGTATCTTATAAATATAATTTAAATTAATTATCGTTACTTTAATTAAAAACCTTTTTCTTATTATTTTTTAAAACTACTAGCTTATACTTAGCGGATAGACTAGCTACTCTTACTATCGCGTTATCGCGTAGCTTAAGATAATCCTACTTAAAGTAATTAACTTAGTTATACTAGTAGTAATATTAGTATCGCTACGTAATAATAGAAAAGCGGATAGTATTAATATTTATTAGCTTAGCCTTAGGTTAAGGTAGTTCGTTAATAAATATAATAGTATTATTTTTTATACTAAAAACCTTATTAAATTGTTATGGAATAACTAATATCTAGCCGAATAGACGTATAGTTACTTCGTAAATACCTTAAATAGCTAGGCTATTAAAGGCACGTTGTTTATCCGTAGTTATAGAGGGTATTACTTAGCAAGAGGGAGAGATCTACGTAGTCTTACTTAATCCCTAGGAATACTAAGCCGGCTAGGCTAAGCTTAGATAACTAAGGGTAAAAGTGGGGCTAGAGCTAGGCTCTAAGAAATAGGCTGTATTTAAAGGTAGGCTGTGTAGTGCGTTGTAGTAGTGGTGATTTAAGCTAGGGAAGGAAGGAAAAAGAAGAGGGAAGAGAGGGAGGAAAAGCCTCCTTATATATATAATCTTCCTTAATAGGAATACCCCCTTTCCTTACTAACTAGACCCCTCCTTAGCTATATTATAAATTAAGGAGTAACTTAGAGGTTATCTAATAATTCTCCTGCAATTCTAATAGGCCTCTTTTATAGCTATATCAATAGTTCGATATAGTTATTCTAATAGTCTCTAGCTTCCTAAATTAAAGGGTAACTTAAAGGTTAAGTAATTACCTTCCTGCATTTCCTATAGGCCTTTTATTTAGTTATATTAATAGTTAAGTAGATAGTTGTAAATAGTTTTATAGGCTATGTAAGAGAGAGGGTATAATAGGAGTATTAAAGTGGGTATAAAAGTCCGGACGATATAGTCCTATCCCTTATATACTCGTATATATCCTAGACCTTTAATATCCGATACTAGCCGCTTAAGCCGATACTAGCCGAGGGGTTATACTAAGGTTATAGTTAAATAGCTAGTAGTCGTTATAGTAGTTAGGTTGATTACGGGCTTATAGCTAGTAGCTATACGTATTAAATACGTATAATAAAGGCTTTTTAAGTCGTTGCTTAATATAAATCCCCTTAATAAAGCGGAAAATACTATATATAACTTAAGCTATACTTTTTAATTTAACCTTACTTTTAGCTTATTATAAAGCCCTAAAGAAAGTAAGATAGTTTTTATATAGTTAGACTAATAGTCTAGTTTAGCCTTAAAAAGGGTATATTTTTAATATATAATATATATACTAAGGGACTTTACTAGTTCTTACTATAACTTAACTAAGTAAAAACTAGCGCGTTATTCTTTATAAGATTCCCCGAAAACCTTATTAATATACGCTAAAAAGGTATTAAGTTAGTCTTAAAATATAACTACTTTAGAAACGTAAGGAAAGAATATTTACTAAAAAGAGCTAAGTCTTAAGTAAATATAGTAAAATTAAGTAAAAAGCTCTTTAATTATATATTTATTTATTATAAATTTTACTTATATTAATACTATCTATATATTTAAATTAGTATATAATATAAGTAGCTTAGGTATAAGTAAAATTTATTAGCGTTTTATAATAATCTTACTCCTATATATAGTTTAAGCGCGAAAGGAGTTCTATTAAATATAAAAGAGTTAGCTATAAAAAATATAAATAACTATTTAAGAATAAAGTTATTAATAGAACTATCGAAAGAAGAAAGAAAAGAAAGTAAAAAGCTCCCTCCTAGCTAGCTAAATACCCCGTATATAAGAGGACTAATAAGTTATACCGCCTCCTATTAATTTTTCTAGCTACGACTAGTTATAAACTAATTTATAATACTTTTTATTTAATTATATAAGCTTTATAGTTAAATTAATTACTATAAGAGAGAAGCTATAAAAGCTTATAAGGACTATATAGCTTAGAAACTAAAGGGAAAAAAAGCTTATAAAAAATAAGCTTATTAAGACTCTTTCCTAGGATTTAAAAAAAGCTAACTTAAGTACTTAAATTATATCTCTTAAAGATAGCTTTAAGCTATACTAATAAGTTAATTCCCTATATAGTATTAAAAAAGAAGTCTATAGATATTTTCTATAAGCCTTAAGCTTATATTTCCCCTTATTTATAAATTTATAGTATAAAGACTATATTATAGCTAAAATAACCTTAAAATAGCTTTTAACCTTTACCTAGATAGCTTATACTTTTAGGCTAACGAAGGCTAATAATACTAATAATAAAAAGACTAATAGTATATTTACTACTATACTATAAGGTTAAGAGTAAAGCCCTATAAATAGTAGCTTTAGCTTAAATAGTAATAATAATAGTATTAATCTAAAAAAGAAAAAGTATAATTAGTATAATAAGAATTATATTAAGAAAGGTAGTATTAAAGACTACTAAAAATAATATATCTATATATTAAGTAAAAAGCTAAACTAGCTAAAAAGAGAACTTAATAAGGATTTACTAAAAACTATATAAAAGAAGGTTTAAAATACTAATTAAGATATTAAGAATAAAATTAAGGCCTTTATTAAAAAAAGCTTTTTAAGATTTTTTTTTAAACTTTTTAATAAATATAGTAACTTAAGGGTACTTTATAATAAGCTCCGTTAATATAATTCTTTTTTAAACTCTTAAATCTAGATCTTATAGTTAGTTAGTACTATAAATAATATTAATAATATCTATTTAATAAAGGATAAGGTCCTTCTAAATAGTAAATTAAATCTTAATATATTTAATTATATAAGATAGTTTAAAACCCTTAATTAAGTATAAAGCTATTACTTAGTTACTAAAACTTAAGAAGTATAAATTAAATTAATAAAAATAGTTAAGCTAATTATAAAAACTAGCTATAAGCTAACCCTATTTAATACTATATATTTTCTTAACTTCTATATAAATATAGTTTTTTTAAGCTTTTTATAAATAAAAAAATAGTCTAGAATAATATTATAAGAGAATTATATAACTAATACTTTAAGTAGGTTATTCTTTAGATAATATACTAGCTTAATTAGCTTTATATTAATTATAAGCCTTAAGACTATTTACTAATAGTCTTTATAATAGCCTTAACTAAGACTATACTATACTAATAAGGACTAAAATACCCTCGGGTAGTTACTTTAACGCTAGAAGCTTTATAATATACTAAAATAAGCTATTTAGGTAAGGTAATAATAAAACGCCTTAGTTAAAGCCTAGGTATTAAGTTTAGTAAAATCTTAATACTAGATTACGAGATTTATATTACTATTAAAATTAAGAAAGCTAGGTTAAGAGTTCTAACTAATCTATTCCTAAAGAGGCTATATAGAATTATTAGCTTTAATCTTTTTTAGTTTAAAACTACTTTTAATAAAAATAACCATCTTACTCTTTTTACTTATATATATATAGGGATAAGGTATTCTTTTAAGCTAATTAAAAAGACTAAGCTTATATAAATTTAGTAATATTTTATAGAGTATTTAAGTATTAAATATAGTATAAAAATAGCTACTTTATAGTTAAATAATAATACTAATATTACTAAGGAATTTATAAATTACTTTTAAAACGAAAGTATAAAGATTAAACTATCTTTTTTAAATTACTTATATTAAAATAGTTATATAAAGTAATTTAAAAGGGTATTAATATAGAAGATTAAGCTTTTAATTACTTAATCTAGATTTCCCGTAGATATATAGCTATTAATAGTAAAATTAGTAATCTATTTACTTAATAAAACGGAAGTTAAGTCTTAAGTATAAAGATCCCCTTAGGAATACCTCTATATATAGCTAAGAGATAATAACTTAGATTAAAAGACTTTACTATAAAACTATAAGCTTAATAAGAGGTATATCTATACTTTTAACTATAAAGCTTATTTAATAATAAGGGAGAAGCTAAGAGGAAAATTAGAGAAGCTCTCTTTATTAGCTTATATTAACTATCTATTTAAATACGTATTATCTATATAAGCTATAATTTAAGTCCTTTTATTAAAGAGGAATACCTTCTTTAATACTTTATATATTCTCTTTAATAAAAAACTCTTTTATAGCGAAAAATAATATATTAGAAAGCTTATTATATAAATAGAGGAGGTAATAAATTAAATTAAATAGATAGAGTAAATCGAAAAGAATTAACTCGAAAATATAAATACCCTAAAGGCTATATAATAATTATTTATAAACTCCTTCTTTATCGCGCTAGAGAATAATACTAATTATACTAATTATTAAGATTCTTAATATTTAAGCTATTACGAGTATACTTATCCTCCTACTAAGTAAGAAAAAGAAATATAAAATCTAGTAAAAGAAGAGTTTTTTATAGAGAAAGAAGGAGAGCTTTAGGCTCTAACCTAAGATTAAAATCGCGACTATTAAGACTATTTAACCCCTCCTCTTAAGACTCTTCCTCTTAAGTTAATTTATAAGCTAGACGAAGATAACTTTAATAGGGCTATATTTACTATTAATTTATATATAATATTAAAGCTATATTGCGATATAGCTTTACTTTTACTTAAATCGTATAAAAAGCTAAGAAGTAAGCTAAATAAGGAGCTATAAATAAAAGTAATAAAGAAAGAGCTAAAGAAGCTTATAAATTAAAGAATATATAATCTAGTTAACTATAATAATATACTTAACCCTATATAGCTAATATAGGTATTTACTTATAAAGTAAATAAAAGAGGCTTTATTATATAATATAAAGTATAAATTATAGTTAAGGGAGATTTATAAGTATATATAAATATACCTTTAGCTATATATATACTTATAGCTAAGACTTTTCGCTTTTTTATAGCTATTATTACTATAAGTAATATTATAAAAAGTATAAGATTTTTTATAATAACCTTATAAAAGCCTATATAATAAAAGTATTAAGAAAGCTTACCTAGTTTTTAAGTATTAATATTATAAGAAATAGAAATTAAAAAAAGCTATAGCTATTATAATAGTTATATATTAAGAAAATCGCTTTAAAATTTAATTATATAGAGGTATTAAAACTACGTAAGTAGCTATTACCTCTTAATTAGTTAAAACTATATAATTAAGAAGCTATAACTTAAAAAAAGAAATACTATTAAGCGCTAATTAAATCCTTAGGATATATTACTATAGTTATAAAAGCTAATATAGCTTATATTATATAGAGATATATGCTTATATAAGTATACTATAAATTTTCTATAAAAAGCTTCTCTATAGATATATATTTTTCCTAATCCTCTTAGCTATATAAAAACCTATAATATAGACTTTTAACCTTTAAACCTAGATTTACTAGGGTTAGGGTTATATATTAGGGTTATAAAATATCTAGGAAAAATTAGCGTTTTTTACTTTATACTATATATACTATTTCCTATTTAAGAAATATATAGCTAAATTATAGTAAATAGCGGTATCTTCTAAGTTAGGTAATATAAGTAAAATAATCGTATAGTTAGATTATATAGACTACTTCCGCGCGAACCTTAATAACGTAAAGTTAAATATCTCGAATATAAAAATACCGAAAAATTAACTAATAATATACCTAGAACTTACTTTTTTAGCGCTTTTATATACTAGTCTTTCTAGATCCGTAAGTAGCCTAGTTCTTAAGATATTTAGCTATAAGTATAAATACTTTTCCCTAGATAGTTTAAATAAATTATTATTATAAATATCTTAATAACTTACTTATTTTTTAACTAATTTATATATAAAAACTACTATTCTAATTATAATTTTTCCCTCTATTTTACCTATAGCTATTTTACTTACTATAGCCTACCTAAATAGGCTATTTTACTACCCTTTAATATACCTTTTACTATAGCTTACTTTAATAAGTTATAAGCTTAGACTACTAAGTTCGGGTTATAAAATTCCTTTATAAAATCTACTATATAAAAATAGGTTCCTTAGATAAGCTAGAATTCCCTAAGCTTTATAGATTAGATAATTATCCGAATTAAGCTATATTAATAAGAGTATATTTTATTAAAGAGAAGCTCTCTAAAGCTCTTAATAATTAGAATTATTTAAAGACTTAAGATATACTTACTAATATATAGCTTCGAGTCTAAGATAGACCCTTATAGTATATAAAGTACTTCGATAATATAAAATTAACTTAAGATAAGTTAAAAAACCTTTATAATCTAGCTAGTTTTACTTTAAATTTCCTTCTTATAAAAAGCCTCTTTAATACCTCCCTTTTAAATTCCTCCTCTTTAGAAGAATACCTTAATAAAGTAAAGGAAATCTATAACGAATTACTTTCTAGAGAAATATAAATACTAGAAATCGTTATAATTACGTAGATTTTAAATAGCCTAAATAACTCTTTTACTAGCTATATTACCCTTATTACTTAAGCCTTCCGAGATAATCTTACTTCTTATAATCTCGATACTTTTATAGCTAGTTTTATTAACGAAGGAAAAAAAACTATAATTTTAAAAAAAGAAGAAGAAGGTATATATATAGCTAGGAAGCTATATAATAATAAAAATACCTAAGATTTCTATAAATAATATAAAAAGAGGGGGTATATAGTTAAGGATTATTAGTTTCTTTATTTTAATAAGGCCCTTAATACTTAAAAGGATTATTTCTCTTCGAATCCCTTTTTAACTCCCTCTTCCTCCTCTTTTTCTTCCCCTAATAAAAATAAGAATAGGATTTCGAAGCTTAATCCTAAAACAAAATCTAACTTTCGAATAAGGAAAAATACTAGAATTTATACCTTTTAGAAATTCGAAATAAAGAAAATACTACTCGTAAAATAGAGGAAATAAAAGAAATAAAGAAATAAGAAAAACTAAAAGAAATAAAAAAAATAAAAAAGAAGAAACTACTACTTCCGAAGACAAAGAAGACGAAAATATAACCTTTAAGGTATATACTAATACCCCTTTTCCTAATAAAATAACCCCTCCTTCGAATAAAATAACTAATAAAAATAAAGGATATACCTCTTCTAACTATAGCTTAAAAAGCTATATAAAATCTAGAGAAATTATCTCTAAACTATAAGAAAGTAATATCTCTATATAACCTTCTTATAACGTATTTAATTTTATATATAATACGGGAGTAACTAAGTATATTATTATAAATAAGGACTTTTTAATTAATTATAAAAATATAAATACGAAAATTAGTTAAGGTAATAAATCCGTAATAAGAGTAAAAGGAAAGGGAGACTTAGTTTTTTAATTTATAGATAATAATACTCTTTTTATATTAAAAGATTACCTTTTTATTCTAGAGTTTAGCGTAAATATTATTAGTTAATCTAGTTTTTAAAATACCTTTATAGTTATCTTAAAATTAGGCTTTTACCTACTAGATAAGTAAGTAAATTTAGTTTCTTAAGGTACCTATAAGAATAGATTATACTATATTATATTAAAGATTTCTCTAATTTCTAAAGAAACCTTTAAGGAATTTAATACGCTTATAGCTTTATATAATAAGGAAAAAGGTAAAAAGGTTAATATCTATACCTAATACTATAGACTAGGGTATATAAGATATAGGACTTAAGTCTTATTTCTTAAGAGATTTAATAAGGATATAATAATAACTAAAAAAGATAAAAATAAAATACTAAGCTACGAAGTTTATATATAGTTAAAGATAACTAATAAGATAAAGAAATTACCGTCTAAAAAGAACTATAGCTTTCTCGATAAAATAGCTATAGATATTTAAGGTCTTATTTCCCTTAGCTATAATAAATATATAGGATTTATTTCCTTCCTAGATTATAGTACTAAGTATTTAGAGATAAGACTTATAAAATCTAAGGCCGAAGCCTTAAATAAATTCCTCGAAATAAAGACCTTCTTAGAAAATAATATTAATAAAATAACTATAAAAGAGGCCTTCTTAGATAATACTAAGGAATTTATATATCTTATAAGAGATTTTTACTTACGTAATAGTACTAAATTTAATAATTCCCTTCCTAGGACTCTAGAACCTAACGGAGCTATAGAAAGAATAAATAGGATTATTCTAAAAAAAACTAAAAGCTTCCTTTATAACGCGAATTTACCTAAATACTTATAGGGAGAAGTAGTAATAACTTTAACTTATATATATAATAAAATACTATATTCTCGTCTAAGAGGCCTTACGCCTTTAGAAAAAAAAGATAAAATAAAAATATTTCTTATAGACCTTAAGAAAATTAAGGTATTTAGAAGTATAATATATTATAAAAATAAAGCCCTTATAAATAAGCTAGAAACTTAAGCTTATAAGGGGGTTATAATTAAAAAGAGAGAGATTTATTACTCTAGTCGGCCTAGAAGGCCTTAGTACTCTTATTTTAAACTAACTTAGGAAACCCGCGTACTAAGAGAAAAACTTATATTTTACTTTTTTCTATTTTTACGCTTTATAAAAGGCGTTATTATAGCGTTCTTAGTATAAGTACGCTCTTATACTAGCTTAGTATAGTTAGCTAGTTAGCTTACCTAGGGAATTTACTTACTTAAAGATATCTAAGCTTATAGGCTAGGTATACTATAGCGCTACTATAGTATATCTTTACCGCGCGGGCGGCTTAGCTTTATAGCGCTACTTTTTATAAGCTAAAGTAATAACGTCGCGGTCTAGCGTTATATCGAAAGTCTAGCGCTTTCGCTATAACTTAACGATTTATTATTATCGTTACTACTACTCTATTTATTTAGTTACTACCTAAGGCCTCCCTTTCCTAACTATAAAAAGAAAGCTTCCCTTTATTTTTTTTTCTTCTTTTTTTCTCTTTTTCCCTCCCTATAGCCGCTACTAATACTACTAGTAAGTTTTTACTATCGTACGCGGGTCTCCCGCGGTATAATATCCCCTTATATATATCTTACTAACCCTCTTTAGCCCTCCTATCTACTTACTAGCTTACTCGCGCTATATTATTATCGCGCTTTCCCTATACTTTTACTACGCTTTCGCCGCGCTTTTACTATATTTACGCTTACTATCGCTAGCGCTAAACGCCCGCGCGATACTAGTATTATTAAGGTAGTAAGTTAAATTATCCTCGCTTTACTATTAGTACTAACTCGCTTTATAGTTAAGTTACTCTCGCTTTATCCCTTATACTTTCTATATATTACGTATTAATACTAACTTAGCTATTTATTACTATAACTTAATTAGTAAGTTTAGTTTACTTTCGCTTTATTCTTACTTTACTAATACTTTTTAAGTTTATAGTTAGTATTAGTTTATATTATATAGCTTATATTACTAAAAATTAGCTTTACGAATTAATAAATTATTACTATACTCTCGCGTTATATATACTTTACTAATATTACTAGATTATAAATCTAGCTATATAAAAAGCGGCTTACTTTCTATTTAATACTTCTACCGCGCTAGCTATAGTTTATATTCCCCTTATTATTACCTTAACTTTAGTTTTTTTACTAACTTTAAATAACTTACTACTAAGCTTAGCTAGCTTAATTAAGCTACTATATATACTTTATATACTTAGTATACTATTAATAAGCTAGCTATATTACGATACTAAGCTACTATTACTACCTTTATACCCCCGCTTACTATTATTTTCTTAGCTTTCCTACCTATCGCGCTTAAAGCCCGCCCCCGCGCTAACGCCGCTACGCTAGCGGTTTTACGTTAAATCGCGACTATAGTAACGTTTACTACTAATTCTATAGCTAAGATTCGTAACGAGATATACTATTTCTATTAAGTACTAGAGATTAGTTACGCTACTATAAAGGCGGCGCGCGCGCGCGCTACTACTACCGCGGCGTTAGTAGTAGTCTCTAATAAGGAGGACGAGTTAAAGGAAGAGGGGGAGGGGGAAGTAGAGAGGGGGGGGCCGGAAAGTAAGTAAGGCGTTATAGCCCTAGCCTCGAGGCGCTATCCCCCCTTAGTAGCTCTTTTAAATTAACTATAGTCTACCTCCGCTATTCTCGCCCTATATATTATAATCTTATACTTAAGTTATTAGCCTTAAGGTTTATTCCTTCTTATTATAAGCTAGCTAATTGGGGTTATAATTAAATATTTTAAAAATATATATAAAATATACTATTTTAATAAGAAAAGGGTAGCTATTTTAAGAGATATAGTTATCCTAGAAAATAAATTCTTAGACTATAAGAAGGATAAATTTTTCGAATTTACTCCTACTATAAATTCGTCTATTAACTCTACTATAAATAACTAAATAAATCCCCTAATTATAAAACTAGTAAATACTTTATTTAATTTTAATTCTATAGTTAATAAAGATATAAATATAATATCTATACTAAAAAATACCCTTAAAAAGAAAGAAAATCCAAAGATTTAAGTAGAAATACCTAGAAAGCTTATTAAATTTTATAAAGACTATAAGGCTTTTCCATATTTATATACTATATTAAATTCGGCCTCTCTTAAATTAATCCTTATAAATACTATAACGGATCCTATAGAGCCTAAAACTTATAAGTAAGCTACTAATAGTATAGAGAGA
>KQ030502.1:436339-460899 GCA_000956045.1 Hirsutella minnesotensis 3608
GTAATAATAATTAATTTAAATTAGATTTTATAAGATATTAATAGTTAGTATTATAAGCTATTACTTAGTTTTAGTCTAAGGCCGCGCTAAATACGCGCTATAAATTAGTTAGTATTTATAATTATAACTTTATACTACGCTCCTTACTATAAGTCCTAGCTTAGTAAAGTAATATTAATAATAATATAATAAATTAAGTATTTAGATTACTATATTATCCGCGTAATATAAAGCTTTTATAATACTCTACTACTTAGTAAGATTTAACTTTTTATAATAGCGCTAGCTAAATAGAATTATTTTACTTTAGTTATATTTTCCTTATATTTACTTTAAAAAGTATTATAATTTTAAGTTAATAAAGTCTACTTAATAAAAAGGTTACTTACTATATATTATATACTAATAGGGGGTTTTTATAAAAGTCTTTCTTAGCGTAATATATATAACTATATAGCTTACGCTCCGTCTCCTTTACTAAATAAGGGAGGGGGCTATATTATAAATTAGTCTATAACTAGTTATAGCTATAGAAGAGATAGATAAGAGGTAGTATAACTTATTATTCCCCTATATATAGGATATTTAGCTAGCTAGGACGGGGCTTTATATTCCCTTTCCTTTTTTTAATAGTTTTATTTATTACTCCTTTTCTAGTTAATTACTATATACTTTATTATAGCTATACTATAATATTAATAACTATATAGAAAGAAGGAACTTATAGCTAGCCCTTCTCTAAAGCGTGCCCCTTAAAGCGCGAGCTTTTATTACGTAATAGCTATATATAAACCTAAGCTTATAGCTTAAGTCTGTAATATAAGCTAGCTACTAATTATTTTATAAAGGCGTTTTTATATAATAACTAGCTTTATATAATATCTTTAGCTATTTAAAAAGTTATTAGCTAATATATTAGTTATATAATATAAAATTTAAAAATTTATAATTATAAGTTATAATATAAAGTAAAAGCTTACTTTAAAATTTTTAATTATTTTTTAATAATGTAATTAATATTTATAAATATTATAGTAAAAATTAGTTTTAATTAATATAGAATTTATAGAAAAATCTTAATTTTAGTAAAGTAGTATAAAATATAGAGTCGATATTATAGTTACGCGCTTACGGGGCTATCGCGGGAGCACGGTAGGTTACTCTACTGTAATAGTAAACTTCTTAATATACTAAGCATCGTGGACGCTGGCATTTAATCCAAACTCGCCCGTAAGCCCACATCTCACACGACAATGAGCTACTCACGCTTCTGTTAGTGCATCTTCACCTCCCGCCCCCACGGTCATGGGTTGGCCTTACCTCGATAAGCTTGGCAGTCAGCTCGAAGCGTTCTTTCCTAGCATCGTCCGTGGGGCGCTGGGATGAGTATTTCCACAGCCCTCCGAATCCGTTTTCATCCAAAATGTCTCTCATGGCCTGGACAGACCTCATCGCAACCACGTACTGTCTGTCAGAGGTCAGTGTACGTAGTAGCGAGTGTGCGGCGTTCAGCGCAGCCGAATCCTGCCCATGAAGTAAAACGTCGTCCAAGATGGACGGCATGGCACCGCATCTAGGAAAGTCGGGTCAGCCGCGTCAGACGAGCGTGAAAGCTGCTGCCAAGGCTCGTCATCTTACAGGTCCACGAATACGTCACGCCGAGTCTGGGCGAGCTTGTTCATCCATTCGAGGGTGCGAGCTTGGGCCATATCGTCCAGAGCCTGAAAGTTCACCAGCTCCAGCGCCGAGATGAGCAGCAGGTCGCGGACATCGACAGTCTCAAGATGGTCAATACCGCGACATTGAACCGTGCTGCTCCCACCAGCAGAGTGTGTACTGATCCCCAGCAGACCGTCCAAGAGGTCCTCTTCATTGGCGCACCGTGCCAGGATAAGAGCCGAATATGGCGAACCGTGAATCGCATCGGAGCCCGTGGAATCCGAAGCCGTGTCAGTGAGTTCTATGGTCAATTCTATGAAAGAGGTCAAGACGCGTATAGCCGTCGGTCTCGTGCCTGCATCGTTAAGTCCTCGAATGAGACTGGCACACACCGCAAAGTGAAACCTGTCTTTGCTGAAATGAATCCCGTACGCATCATCAAGTGAGCATGTTGCATGTCCTAGTTGACCATGACTTTGCATGAGCAACGATACCATCTTGTCACCCTTCACAGAGCCCATGGCGCTGATCGTTGTCAAGATTGCTTCCAAGAATCGAGAAGTGCAGGCGAATAGCCCAGTTGGTAGTAGCCGCACGAGCGATAGGGCAATCCAAAATAGCTGCAGCCCGTATCGAGACGCGGATGGAAGTTTGACCACCAACTTCGAAAGTGACATGATGATGGAAACAAGCATCTCGCCGTTACCGTCTTCGCCGAACTGACTCACGCTACATCGCAGCGCGACGAGGACCTGATAAAGGAGATCATCATCGACTTCTTCGCGTGCCAAGTAGCCCAAAACAGTGAATGCTTTCGGTTGGATTGCTGGATTGTTCTGGAAAGCCGTGCTTGCGACCAGACTCATCCATCTTGACAGCCAGACGTTTGCGACGTAGACCGAGGGCGCCGCGGCGGAGCATGTCTCGGAGAGCATGGATGCTAGATTCTCTGTAGCCACCAGAACTAGCCCAGTGTCCTGCGGCGATGAAGAGTGACCTTCATCTCGAACGGGCAAGGCGAGCAGCGTATCTGCATGGGTGCCGCAGAGCAGGTCGAGGATCCCCCTTACCCTGCTCATTCTCGCATCATCCAGTAAGAAGGAAGAACAAGCAGCATGGACTGTGTTGACCAGGAGTTTTTGAACCAGAAGCCGGACATCCTGCCCGCCTGTGTTCGAAAGTATGGACACTATGTGGAAGATCTCTGGGAGAAACGTTTGAGCTTGCACCCCGCTGTCAAAAGACAAAGATATGCACAATTCAAGAAGTACGCATATTTCGGCCCATACAGAGTTATCGGGCAGGAACCTCGTCGGACGCAGAGACGATCGATTGAGGGCCTTGCGGAGGCGAGAAATGAGTCGGCTCCGAATGCTGATTGTTCCAATGCCAACCATGACGGATGAAACCGATTCTAAGCTCTCTCCGCGAGCGGCTTGATTCAGTGCAGTCTTGATGAGCTCGTCGAAGAATATGTCCAGCAGCACTTCGTCTTGCGCGAGCGTTGGCCAGACGAGATGTTCGAGGGCATGTACCAGCGTTGGATCCAGGGCAACTAGATCGATAAACTTTCGAAAGAGGCTGACAACTTTCTCACGGCTCTTTTCTCCGTCGACATCGCCGGCTAAAACGCTGATACGCAACCCTGAGATCCATGGTGCCATGTACTCCAGACCGAGTGGTTTCTGCTCTTCCGGCAAACACTGCCAGCCGACAAAAAACTCGGTCAAGAAATCCGCGGTCAGCTGCGGTTCCGTTTTAGCCAGCTCCTTGCTGATGCCCACGATGAACCGGAAGGAGTCGAGAGGTACGGACAGATCTAAAATTGTCAGCTCGTTTCCTCCCAATCAGGACTCCACACCATGCCAGGTTCATAGTGAAACCGGACACAGTCTTTGCTGACCTTTCGCGCATATTATTCTGGCCCCGGCCCTAAACTCAAACGCACGACAAAGGGCACCTAGGAGATTATAGGAGGTGAGCCTAAGCGTGTGATCTGGACTGGCAAGGTTCATGAGTGCCAGGTTCAGAATTGTACCCGGAACGTCCTGCGGTCGAACGAGCCTTTCAAGGGGCTTGTGCACTCTTTCATCTCTTCCGTACTTGCCCTTGGCCCCGCGAATGCTTTGAAGGACATCATTTCTCTTTGAGCTTGTAAAGCACATGACAATTCTTCCACCGTCTGCTTTGAGCCCGAATGTCGACTCATCTCCTGACGACATCGTCGTTGTGGCTTCTTCGACATCGCCCCAGCGAAAAATGTCATTGATCGTGCTACTGAGTCGCAAGCCAGGGAGGATTTCCTGCTTCTGCGCAGTGGTCACCTGCACGAATTGACTGCCCACCTTGATAATTACCTCAACCATTCCCTTGGACTTGGAGAGCCGAGTAACGGGCTGAAAGACGAAGCGCGTGTCCGTAACGACGCTGATCGTCTCCTTCGGCAAATGTAGCTGACTCAAATGAAATTGAGCCTGAAGATCTTGAAGGCTCCCAAATAAGTGGTATTCTGCATTCTTCGGATGGAATACACTATTGTCGTTCCGAGTGGCAACCCGCAGTAAACGCCTAAGACATCTCCTGCTTTATCGTCAGCTGAGGGCGTTTCCAACCGATAACATTGGCCAGCCGACTGACTTGAAGGCGCTGTTCATGTTGTAAACATATATTCTTGAGAGGGACAAAGATAGCTCTGCAGGTGTCAAAAGATCAAGTTTCGTGAAGAAGTCATCAGGGGGTTCGCTTCGTCCCTTGTAGCATGTCGCATCTATGAGCAGCCCAAATGGCTCATGCCAGAGCCGGCTGGCAATCTGTAGCCGAGTTAGCTTGGTAATTATCGCATCGATACATACGCGTTTTGCTGTGGGAAACCCACCTTTAGATAGCAGTAAAGAAGCGTGTCGAACTCAATATTCTCGTTCTCGATGTGTCTCAAAATCACACAGATTATTGAGAGACCATCCTTTTTAACAATTAGGCAATTCCCTCGCGTCTCATCAGTCCGGGAAGTCGTCACTTACTTTGCTCTCACCTCCATCGTATACTGCTCTAGAGGTCAGGAAAGACTCCAAACTCTTGAACGCGTTGCGAAGCATGAAATTTTGGAACCTGGAATACACGGGTGGGGAGTTCAGGGAAATTTGTGGTCGATTCCAGGAGATGGCCAAAGGTGGAGGTCCAAGTTTAATGAAAAGACTCTGCAGAGGCTCGGGAACTGGGGATGCGCCCTGGGCTACTTCAACGGTGTTCCACGTGTGTCCTTGCCTCCCCTTCCAAAGCAACGTTTGGCGAATATAGTCCCAGTGATCATACAGAAAGCGATGCAGGGCCACACAAGATCCGAAGTCGAGTAGATTCGCGTTTGTGCGACTCTCTAGGTGCTCCGGTGGAACCTGAGAACATGTTAGCATCTGTGCCATTGACCGATGAATACTTCACTTAACAACTTACCGAGACATCGCGAAGAAAGCTCATAACAAAGTTTATATTGGATACTAGGAAAGGGTTGAGGGGGAACATATAGGGCTCTTTGGCGCCAAAGAGAACATTGTTGGCGAGGTTCTGTATAATCTTCGCGATAAGGAGAAGACCTCGCCGCATCTCCTTCGTTGGCGTAGTGGACACGAGCCCTTCGGTTTCAGGAGCAACTATGGCTGGGCATATGAACCTAAGAAAGATGAAAGCTCCTACGGCTGTGTACTTGGCGTTGGGGAATTTCGCTGACACGGCTTCTGAAATCTGGATTTTGGTTAAAATTCGTCTCAGGCCAGTGCCGTCATCACTCACAATGCTACAAATATTTCGAAACGAGGCAGGAACGCTTGCAGAAGAAGCGCAGATATCGTCCATGAATACCTTGGCTACGATTTGAAGTTGGACTGCGTTCTTTCTGAGTTCTTCTGGTGAGCCAACCCGCGTCGGGTCGAGTTCAAGGTCGAGCTCCTGGGAAGTTAACATGAGCCTCTCCAAAACCTTCTGCAGACTGGTTCGCAGGTACGAGTTGCCTTTCCACCTAGCGTATATCGAGAGCATCTTCGTCACAACGCAAGTTCTCCGTAGAACCTCGGTTTCGTTCTCTGCTTGGTTCAGTGTCAGGGCTCTCCACGTGGTACACATTTGACTTGCCTGTTTGTTCAATCTCATGCTTAATGAGCACCTCGAAAAGCTCAAAGATCAAGCCGCGTTGCTCAAATATAGTCAAAAAGCACACGGTCAGTTCGTCGACTTCAGAGGTCGGACAAATGGCGCTCATTGAGACCGCGATCGAGAGATCAGTCGTTAGAACCTTTGAGTCCCCTAGTCAGGTTTTCGATCACGAAAATTGGACCTGACCATATACTGACATCAAGTAGCTCTTCATACTTCTCACTGACGGCCAAATCTGTCAGACTCCCGAACTCCGTCCCCTGTAAAAGTATGTTGTAGAGGACCCTGACGAAGGCGGTACGTATCTCAATATTCTCATGATATCCAATATTAAGAGAATGCTTGAGGCCCACATCAATGTTTGCACTCAGGAGATTCGAAAGGATGGTGATGACCGAGTCTGATTCAGGCGCAATCCCACCACGTTTGTTAATGCTGGAGACTCCTGAACGGTCAAGTCCGCTTCGAGGCTCGACGTGTAAGAGTGAAAGGAAGCGATTAAAGTAGCTCTGAAACATCTGAGCTTTTTGTGCGCTCATACCAGCATCACTTTGTACATCAGCTGGCTGCAATGGCAGCCGAAAGGTAAGCTGCGCAAGACATGTAAGGCATGCTTTATCCAAGTCTTTCTGAATGCGGCGACTGTCATTTTGCCAGGTCCCTGAAGTAGCTGATTGGTCTTGCGGGAATGGAGGGGGCCGGGCAATCCAGCCAGCAATGATCTCGAGTAGTCGGTTTCGCGTGCGCACGTCGTCTCGTAGACTCATGTGCTCTCTTCGCTTCGTGACTGCTTCGCACAGGTTGCAGATCCTGATTTTCACTCTGAGTGAGCTTAATCCATCCGGAGCAGAATCGATGAACTTGGTGAAATTAAGAGAGATGACACCGAGATGGACAAATGATGCCCCAAGGTCCTTTGGTGTTTCTGTCCTGTCCAACATCGACTTCAATAAAGACGCGGCCTGTTCAGCAAGGACGACTTCGGAATCGAGACTTTGTTCCGTCAGCTGAATATCACCGCCCAGAATAACGTCCAGCTCCGATTCGAGAGTTTTGAACAGTGGATAGAACAGCTTGAACGCGATTTCGCTCGATAGAACGTCTCGCATCGCCTCGCGAACTCTTGGGTTCGAACATCCCAGGATTTGTATGCTGCTCTTCAGAAATCGCGTCAAGCTCGGCTCTTCAGATTGCTCTGACGCTTGCTGGTCTATCCAGCGCAACCCGGACGCAGCGGGATCGTCCAGGGCGTTCCCTTGGTCAGCCGTGCAAATGCCGCCGAGCGACGCCAGGAATCCAGATAGGTTTCTCCACTCAGAAAACATGCTTTCATCGAGAGTCTCGGCAGATGAGCTAGATATGCTCTTGGCGAAATCAAGCCAGCGTTTGAAGGCCCCCTCCCAAGCGTTGAGTATCCCAATGGTTGGATAGTGCAATTTGCGCAGGATGCTGCGCATCCTCTTTTGGAAGGCTACCAGCCCAGTGAACCGGAAAGCCGGCGATGCGAGCTCCTGATATACAGCTTGATTACGCACTAGCGGGAATATTGAGTCGTTGTGGCCATTTTGGGGTTTCGATATGGTTTCCTCCTCTAGCAGTAGCCTGAAACAAGCTGTGACGGCTTGACAAATTTCGACATCAGTCGTGCAGAGCGAGATCAGAAGTGAAGTCTCCAGCCTCGAAGAGGCACTGATCGCCTCGGGATCGTTGCAATCGGCAGGTGACAGGCCCTACATCTCCATAAATTGCTGATCCAAGGAGATGAAGGCTCGGCTTGCACATACAGGTAACAACTTTATCAATGTCAGTCGTGACATTAAGAGATCGCGGAGCGTCTTAATCTCAAAGATGAGATGTTGCGTCGCTATGCGTTCACATAGATCCATAACAACCTTTGAGCTGCTGAACGTCAGCAGGAAACCCAGTATCCATCTTTCTCGTGATGTCAAACTTGCCCGAGCTTCGAGATATTTCTCTGTATATGTCTCAAGGCAGACTGGTCGTTTGTTCTTAGCACTGGAAGACCTCGCCCCTCAACGGAAAGCTTTGCAGCCAATTTCGTTGCCATCTCGCGTACGACCGAGTCGGAAGACAGAACGCAGAACAAAAAGGGCCGCAAAAAGCCTGTCTCGAGTGGTGTATTGATCAGCTCATCGAGCAAGTGATCCGGAATAAGGTATAGGAATTGGACGATAGAGGCAATCACGTCGTCTTTGCATTGTCCTGAACTGCCCTTTATCTGTTTTGCGCCGGCATAGGCATGCTGTCATTCATCAGCGCCGATCGACATCAGGAGATTGTTTGCGGAGCAAACCTGAAGCTCGGCTCTCATGAACGGAATCGCCTTTTCCAGTAAGGTCTTGAAGGCGTCCGGAGAGCTCTCCGTAACAAGATAGGAGGAGGCTTGAACAACAGCAATCTTGAGAGTTACTGGCGCATTCGACGCCGTACAAGAATCAAGGAGAATGTCAATGCCGCCATTGTGGTTTAGGCTCGCAACACCAATGAGTGCGCTGGTGATCATGTCCTGACTGAAAAGCAAATCCGGCAACGGCGGCACTTGCTGCTTGAAGATAGCGGCCTTGACTTCGTCCTGTACGTCCATGGCGTAAATGACGAATGCATTCTCAGTATTTCCTTTGAAGTGGCGAGCAGCACGAAGCAATGTGACGAGACAATAACCCGCCCTTTCATTACCGGCTCGGAGGGCCTTCCTCAGTCCGTCAAGGAATGCGACCTTCTTGACAACACTGTTACTTTTGGTGTCTTTCATGCCACTGGCCACCTCGAAGACTTCGGGAAGCAATAGAAGCAGACCGAGTTGCAAGGAGAATAGCATCAGTTTTCTCTTGCCGCCATCTGGCCCAGCATTCGTGTTGATCATATCAAAGAGGGTGTCGGCGCCGCCGTCGAGTTTCTTGCGGAGAACATGGAGCTGAACGAATTGCTGGGGATGGCGATCTAGCCATCCCGTAATAAACAGCGGTAGAGCGAAGGCCACGGCATTCTGACAACTTTTCGAGAAATGTAGATAGTTTGAGCAAATCTCTTGAATAACAAGACCGACTTTCGAGCCATCAACGTGAAAGAAAGAGAGTAGACGGATGATGACGGGTGCCAGCCGCTCGGGTAATTGAGGTGCAACGGAAGAGTCCGTCGCCAAGTCAGAGGACGAGTTGATTCGTATGTTGAACAGTGCAGCCTTGAGGTGGGCAAACGAAGAAGACCAATTCGTCGCAGTAACAAACTCAACCACTTTTTTCACATGCACATCCAGCTCATCTTGTTTCTTGAAAGGCACAGCCCCTCCACTTGACAAGCCGTTGCTGCCTCGATAGTCCAGGTCGTCGGGCGGTGGCACGTTTGCATTACTATTCGTCATGTGCTCCAGGAGGTTCTGCGAGGGCAGGACATGCTGTTCGGACAGTGGCTCGAGCAGCTCCCTGAAGGCCTCAAACATGCGATTCACAAGGGCTTCACCTAGCACAGGATGAGCCGGGGGGCTGTCAAGCTGACCTTGGGTGCTGCTGGCAGGATTTGTCTGGTAAGGCGAGCAGCAGTCGGCGAGCGTTGACATGAGGTATATTTCGGATAGGACAACGTGTGGGGGGTGGGTGGAAATGCCGACATAAGGTCGTGCTAGATCCTCGAGCAGGTCCAGGATTGACTCGGCAATGACTCCAAACGCCGCACTGCTCAGGTCGACCAACATGGCCCTTGTCGTGCGCAGAACATTATCGTCCTCAATCAGCCCGACGGTCCCTGTACGGTACGGCAGCTGTGCCGGTGCATCAGCTCTCAGGAACAGTCCTGCGTATCGCATTGTAGCAGAATATACTTTACGTACCCTGGTAGTCAGTCGATCGACCAGGCAGCCGACCAAGCCGGCGTATCCGCTCATAGTCGCAAGATCATGTGGACGCGTGACTGCGGCTGAGGGACGGCTTGCCCGATTGCCCGGCTACGGAGGACGGCGATTGAACTCGGACGTTGAAGCTGTATCGAGCAGCCTATCATAACTAGCCCAAGCTTGATAGACCACCCGACTTGTTACTAAGCAAAAGAAACAATCGGGCAGAAGAGACGTATAAGTACGCTGCATTTCTAGCTAGGTATTACGAGCTAATTAATCTAAAGCATTAAGACTAGTAACTTTACTAAAGCGCTACTAAAAGTAATTACCCGGATCTATAGTACTAATCCTTATAAATATATTTATTTAGCTATTTTTAATATATTATAATATATATAAAGTAAGCTAGATATATAAATAAAAAGTAATAATTAATACAGACTTATACTATAAGCTTGGGTCTATAGGTATTATATAGTTATGTGAGTGCATAGGTCTAAGGTAGGTAGAGAGACTTAGTAGTTATATTACGCTAACGCTAGCAAAACGGTAGGTAAAACCGTTGCCTTTTATCTATATATCTAGCCTACTCTATACCTATTGCGGTACTACTAAACGTAGCTAAATAATTATAGTAATTATAATTAGTACTCCGGATCCGGCTAGCTGCTTCCGTTAGCGTTTTACTAATATTAGCCGAGGTTACGAAGTCGCGAGACTTCGGGCTAATTAGTCTATTAAATCCTTCCTTATAATATACCCCCCTAGGGCTAGCTATACCTTCGCGATAGTTACCCTATAGCTTTAATTACCGAATTAAGATTCTTATCCTAAGGAGGGTTAATTAATCTTAATTTAAAAAGACTATCCCCTCCAATGCGCCAACACTGCGCACGGGTCACGAGCAAGGATTCGAGCCAATCAGGGAATCTAGAATCAACGGTACATTGCCCGCCACCTAATTTGCTCTATGATACTTGTACCAGCAATCCCCCACTCTACACAACGCTACATTACACACATCGCACCCAAACCTTGACTGCCGCACCCGTTGCCGTCGGTTGAGGCTATCGTCACTTACACGCTCCAAAGGCGCCCTTTGCCTTCGATATTGCTGACTAGCTGACCTCAATTGACCCAATCGAAAGCCTTGACAGGCCACACAACGGCTGCTAGTGCCTCGGCGGACCAAATTGTGTTCCGAAATAGGCAATGCATCGTTGCCAGACCGATATCTCTGCCGGCTTGAGCCGCCTGTTGCATGCTTCTCAATGAGCTCGTTTATTAGCTGCTGCCGCCAGCTAACTTGTGAGTCAAATACTGCCCAATTGGGACTCCCACGCAGCTGCAAGAGATATGTGTTAATAAGGGCTGTATCTAATAGAAAGCCAAAGGCAATTGCCCTCCAGCCGCCACGTCGAATTGCGTGGTCAAAGCCAAGATAACTTCGCAGCTGGTCACCCACATCCACACCACCCATATTGTCGTTATATTCGGCCGTGGCTGTTGGCACTGGCAGCTGCTTGATTGGATCGTCTCCAAACTCTCTTTTGATAGCTTTCTGCTGTGGCTTCGTAAGGCTGGCTGGCCGCCTTCTTATTCGTTGCTCGAGCTGCCGGCCCGTATGCACCGTTGAGAGCATTAGCACGAGGGCATTATCCTTCCAAGCTAATTGGTTGACGAGGTTGTCAGGCGTTGGAATTGACTTTAAGGTTCCCCAGGGCCAATTCAATTGACCTTTGGCGTCAGCTGCCTTGTGTTGTGTGAGCAGCTTGTCTATGCCGCAATTGGTCCGTGCCGTGCCTGTAGCTCCAATGCCACGTTGCCGAAGAGCTAAGAATAGGCTTGGAGACGAAAAGAGGTTATCTAGAAAGACGTGATATAGCTGTTCTGGAAGCAGGCTAGTCAATGCAGGCACAACGCTTTGAGTTGGGTTGAGATATATCTCTCCGGGCCGCTTGCGCCTCATTAGACCAGCAACTGGGCCCATTGCCTTCTTTGGAAGGTGCCAAATCCAAGATAGAAAATAGCCTCTTTGTGCCACAACCCAGACTTTGTATCCAACAGGGATTGGCTTGTTTGGCACCTTTGTTGTCTCTTTAGAACGGCCCGTATAGCGAATCATACACTCGTCAATTGCAATTAAGCTTCCGGGCTGATATAAGCTTAAAGAGCTTTGCTGTATATGATTGGACCATTCGTCAATTCTATCGAATTCGGATGAAAGGGTCTTTTCTGGATCACAAAGGCGAATATTCTGGAAGAGAAGTTGGAATCGATCGTACGTCATGAACCGGCCAATTGCGTGTGAAGGACGCTGGGTACATAGGCTATAGGTCTTCCAATGGTCTTGGATCCGTCTTTCCCTATGTATTCCTATGTAAATCAGGGCAGCAAGCCAAAGATATACCTCGCCGGATGTAGTTGGCGTCCAGTTGAGTCGACGAGAATACCTTGAAGGGGTTGAATAACGCGAGAAAGGCTTCTGATTGGTCCATTGAACCCACTTCTCAACGAGAGAGAGTGGAATAAAGGTCTCAAAGAGGGCTAATGGCGTATTAGGCAGTGGCCGGACCTCTGGGGCTCGAAAAGGTACTTCAAAAGGCTTAAATTCGGTGCCTCTTGTGGTCAAAGGCGGCTCTTCTGGCCGGCAGGTGTTGTCACTTGGGTGCTCACGTGAGCTATTGTCAACCCGGATGAAGAGCTCATCGTCGAATTGGTTGGTCACTGCTACTGCGCACGAGGGATCCATTGAGTATCGCGAGAATGAAATGTATGGTGTTTTGCTAGTAAATCATTTGACGTGTCCTCTTGTAGCCGCAGGTCACGGGACGAGGTACAAGGGTAATGTGGGGCGAGTGACCGCCTGCAGTGTTGGCGCATTGGAGGGGATAAGATAGTATTATATATTAAAATCTCCTACTATTAAATAACTAATAATATATAGAAGCTTATACGGTTTAGCTAAACGGTTATAAGTATATACTATAATACGAGACTAAATAAGCCTACCCTCTTTAAATAAATCTTTTTACTAAGGTTTCCCTAGATCTCTTAATAATAGTATAGTACTAAACTCGACCTCTAGTAATAACTAATTTAAGAAATTAACTAAAGAAGAAAAAGAAGAAATATACTAATAATATAGTAGTAATAATACTAATAATAACTTCCTAGACTTAGACTTATATCTCGTAAGCTTCTAGGGTAAATAGGGACTATTAAAATACCCTTAGGTATAGTTATTATATAGTAATCCTAAATTATAATACGTATAACCCTAGTATTTAGGTTCTATTAAATCTAGCTAGGGGGTAAAGGTAGCTTAGCTCCCGTAGTATAATAACTACTTAAATCCCTAAAGATTATTTTTTACTTATTAAGATATTTATTAATTAATAAGTATTACTTTTATTACTTAGTTACTTTTAGAGTACGATTTCTTCGTTATACGTAGCTCTCGAAATATATTAAAATCCTTTAAGGAGAGCTCGTAAGCTACTAGTAAGCGCGAAATACCTTTCTTTATTAAAATAAAAGGGCTTAAAGGTTATAAGTTTAACTCGCGTATATATAGCTTATTTTTTAGCTTTTCTAATATTAATTAAATATATAATTAAAAAGTATTATAGCTTATTATTATAATAAGGGTAATTTAAAGTAAAATAGCTACCTTTATAGCTTATTTACTATATAAGTTAGTTAAGCGCCTATAGTTAGTAATAGCAACTAGTCTATAAAGCCTTTACTAGCTTTTAGTTTAAAGCTAGCTAAGCCTATTTAGCGCTAGAAGTTAGCGAATTTCTCTCCTTATAGCGGCTTCGTAAAGCTATTAGCGATTATTTCTATAGTCTTAATTTAATTAATAGAGATCTTACTACTTTATACCTCTTAATAAAGCTAATAATAATAAATATTAAGGTAATAAAGCTTTATAATAAGCTTAACTTACTCCTTCGTAAGTAGCTTAATTATCTATATATTATTATATTAAAGTATAATAAGCTTATCTAAGTAGAATTCGAGGCTTTTATATAAGTAATTAAAAGTAATAAGTTCTTTAGCTACTTATAAGAGTACTAGTAGCTCTACCTTTATTAATAAGGTTATAACTATATCCTACTTACTTAATTTATATATAATAATACCGCTAAAGAGCTTAAAAATATAGCCTTATATACTCTTCCTATTACTATAGTTAGCGAAAAAGGTATTTAATATAGCTTCTACTATATAATTATTACTATTATATATTATAGCTAGGTCCTTATAGTATATAAGAGATTAATAACTATAGTAGTAGTAAAGATTTACTAAGGGCTTAGGTTTTAAAGGAACTATAATAGCTTTATAATAGCGTAGGCTATATTAGCTTTTATAACGATAGTAGTATATCCTAAAAATCCGATTAGCGCTTAATAATACTTCTTTTCTTAAGTTATAGCCTCCTAATCGTATAGTTCTAATAGATTAAGGGGTAATAGCTACTTAAGTAGTCTTAATACCTCTATATAATTAAATTTCGAGGCTATTTTCTCGATATATAACTATTATAATAGCTATAGCTTCTTTTAATCCCTATTTCTTACGATATTAATACTTAGGAACTAAGTAAGCTCTTTTAATACCTTAACTATATAAGCTTTCGTAAGGTTATTATAGAAAATCTTATACTCCCTATAATATTACTTATAGTATAGTATAACGAGGTTATTAATATAGAAAAAGATAATTAGCTTACTATTATATATAATATATAGATTTTCTAAGACTAGCTTAAAACCTTAAGTTATAAGATATTATATAAGCTTTTTATACTAGAGAAGGGGTAAGTAGTAGAGCTTATAAAGAGCTTTTTTTAGTCTTTATATCTTATTCTTCTTATAGAAGCTATTAAGGGTTAGGTAATAAACTTCCTTATTAAAGTCTATATTAAGAAATATATTAACGAAGTTATATTAATAAGTATTAAGATCGAAATAAATAATAATAGCTATAAGGAAGTAAAAAGTCTTAGCTATAAGTATATATATAGCTAAAGGTATATTTATATAAGCTTATAAATCTCTTCTAACTATAATTCGTACTTTATATTATATAATAAAGCCTCTTTTATCTACCTTATATATAAATACCTATATTAGCTATATAAGGTAGAATATATTATTATAGTTAACGAGATTATATATTCCTTAATTTATAAGCTTCTTTAGCTTTTTCTTTATTACTTCTATCTATAGCTTTTTGTCTAGCTTACTTCTTAGCTCTCTATATAACTTAGGAAGTAGTAGAGCTATATCGCGATATAGCTTTAATATTATATATAAATTAATAGTAAATATAGCCCTATTAAAGTTATCTTCGTTTAGCTTATAGATAGATTTAAACGGAAGAGTCTCGAGAGGAGGGGTTAAATAGTCTCTTAGAGCTTAAAGCTCTCTTTATTCCTTTATAAAAGACTCTTCTTCCTTTAAGTCTTAAGTCTCTTTTTCTTCTTACTTTATAAGAGGATAAGTATACTAGTAACGGCTTAACTATTAGGGATTTTAATAATTAATATTATTATTATCTTCCTAATCTTATAGCGTAATAAAGAAAGAGTCTATAAATAATTATTATATAGCCTTAAGGGTATCTATATTTTTAAAATAATTTCCTTTAATCTACTCTATTTATTTAATCTAATCCGTTACCTTTTCTATCTATATAATAGGCTTTTTAGCGCGCTATTCTTCGCTATAGAAAAGCTTCTTATTAAAAAAAACGTAGGAGGTATTAAAAAAAGTATTCCTCTTTAAAGAAAGGACCTAGATTATAGCTTAGGTAGATAATATATATCCGGATAGGTAGCTAATATAAGCTAATAGTAAGAGCTTATTTACTTTTCTTTTAAGCTTCTCTCTTATTATTAAGTAGGCTTTATAGCTAAATATATAAATATACCTTTTATTAGGTCTATAGTTTTATAGTAAGGTTTTCTAGTCTAAATTATTATCTCTTAGCTACTTATAGAAGTATTCCTATAGAGATTTTTAGCTTTAAAACTTAACTTCTATTTTATTAAGTAAATAGATAGCTACTTCTACTATTAATAGCTATATATTTATAGGGAATCTAGATTATATAATAAGAAGCTTAATTTTCTATATTAATACCCCCCTAGATCGCTCTATATAGCTATTTTAATACGGGTAATTTAGAGAAAATAGTCTAATCTCTATACCTTTGTTTTAGAGGTTATCTATAAAGTCCTTTATAATATTAAAGTTATTATTAAACTATAGGGTAGCTATCTTTATACTATATTTAATACTTAGATACTTTATAAAGCGCTACTAAACTTATATAAGCTTAGTCTTCTCGATAAGCTTAAAAGAGTACTTTATTCCTATATATATATAAGTAAAGAGAGTAAAATAGTTACTTTTATTAAAAATAGCTTTAGGCTAGAAGAGATTAAAGTTAATAATACTATATAGCTTTTTTAAGAATAAATTAGTTAGAACCCTTAACTTAGCCTTTTTAATTTTAACTATAGTATAAATTTTATACTTTAGTATAAGGATATTACTAAACTTAACGCTTAAGCTTTAACTAAGGCGTTTTATTATAGCCTTACTTAGGTAGCCTATTTTAGTATACTATAAGGCTTCTAGCGTTAAAGTAACTATATAAGGGTATTTTAATCCCTATTAGTATAGTATAGTCTTAGTTAAAATTCTGAAGACTATTAGTATATAGTCTTAAAGCTTATAATTAATATATAGCTAGTTTAGCTTATATTTAGTTTAAAAGATAACCTATTTAAAGCGTTAATTAATAAGTTCTCCTATAATATTATTCTAGATTATTTTTTTATCCGTAAATAGCTTAAGAGAGACTATATTAGTATAGAAATTAGGAAAATATATAGTATTAAAGAGGGTTAGCTTATAACTAGTCTCTATAATTAACTTAACTATACCTATTTATTAAATCTATACTTCTTAAGTCTTAGTAACTAAGCGAGAGCCTTCTACCTACTTAAGGGTCTTAAACTATCTTATATAATTAAATATATTAAATTTTGATTTAGTATCTAGGAGGACTTTTTCCTTTATTAGATAGTTATTACTAATACTATTTATAGTACTAACTAGTTATAAAATCTAAAGTTAAGGATCTAGGGAGGAGATTGCATTAATAGAGCTTATTATACCCCTAGGTTACTATATCCGTTAAAAAGCTTATCAAGAAGCTTAAAGAGCTTTTTTTAATAAAAGCTTTAATCTTATTTTTAATATCTTAATTAATATCTTAAACCTTTTTCTATATAGTTTTTAATAGTTCCTTATTAAAATCTCCTTTTAATTAGTTTAGCTTCTTACCTAGTATATAAGTATACTATTTCTAGTAATTTTTAGTACTACCCTTCTTAATATAATTCCTATTATACTAATTATACTTCTTCCTCTTTAGATTAGTATTATTATTATTATTATTAAAGCTAAAGCTACTATTTATAAGGCTTTACTCTTAACCTTATAGTATAGTAGCGAATGTACTATTAGTCTTTTTATTATTAATATTATTAGCCTTCGTAAGCTTAAAAGCTTAAGCTATTTAAGTAAAGGTTAGAAGCTATTTTAAGGTTATCTTAGCTATAATATAGTCTTTATACTATAAATCTATAAATAAAGGGAAGTATAGGCTTAAAGCTTATAAGAACTATCTATAGATCTCTTCTTTAGTACTATATAAGGAGTTAACCTATTAGTATAGCCTAAAGCTATCTTTAAGAGATATAATCTAAGTATTAAGGTTAGCCTTCTTTAGGTCTTAAAAGAGGGTCTTAATAAGCCTATTTTCTATAAGCTCTTTTTCTCTTTAGTCCCTAGGCTATATAGTTCTTATAAGCTTTTATAGCTTTTCCCTTATAGTAATTAATTTAATAATAAGGCCTATATACTTAGAAGAGAGGCTTAAATCGATATAATATATAACTAGATTTATTAACTTAATCTTCTTATTATAGATTAAAAGCTAGCTCTTATAATAAGGTAGCTCGAGGTCTTTATATTTTACTAAGTCTACTACCTTATTTAAGGTCTTTACGGCTATAAAAACTAACGAAGGGATATAGGGTAGTTAATTATTATCTTCTTTCTCTACCTCTTCTATAGTTATATTAATCTTAATTAAGCTAGAAGTAGAAGGTTAAACTTCCTTATATTATTCTTTCTAAAATTATTATTATTATTCCTAGCTTTCTAGCTCTTAGCTTATAGTCTCGAAGCTAGGTAACTTAAGTACCTTTAGCTTCCTTAGGACTACGTTACTTACTAGATTAATATATTACTAGACTAACTTAGTCTAAGTAACTCTCTTAATATTAATATATTAATAAGTTTAGTCTTTAGGCTTTTTTAGAGAAAAAGCTAGCTTTTACTTAATTATAGAGATTAATTCTATTATAATAACGATATAGTTAAATTATATAATTTAAGATATAATATAAGTTTTCTATTAAATCCTTAGAAGTATACTTAACTACTAATATTAATTTAATCTAATCGTAATATATACTAAAAAATAGAGCTTAAAACGCTCTTTCGAATAATAGTAATTAATTAAAAAGATAATAGCTATAGAGTAAGTACCGGGCTTATAATTATTATATAGTTATATAAGTATATAGGTCTAAGGTAAGTAGAGAGACTTAGTAGTTATATTACGCTAACGCTAGTAAAACGGTAGGTAAAACTATTACCTTTTATTTATATATCTAGCCTACTCTATACCTATTGCGGTACTACTAAACGTAGCTAAATAAATATAGTAATTATAATTAGTACTCTAGATCCGGCTAGCTACTTCTGTTAGCGTTTTGCTAATATTAGCCGAGGTTACGAAGTCGCGAGACTTTGGGCTAATTAGTCCGTTAGATCCTTCCTTATAATAATAGGTAGTATATTACGTAAGGGGAGAACGCGCTTTAATAAAGCGCGCTTTAAAAGCAAGCTAGCTATAAGCTTTTCCTTCTTATATAGTTATTAATACTAATACTAATATTTATATATAGATAAACTAAAACTAATTCTTTATATTTAGAGTATTACTAATCGTATAGTAGAAAATCTCTAATTAAATAGTAAAACTTATATTTTGCCTATTTAAGCCCGCGCTAGGCCGCGCTAGCTAAATTAGCTATATAGCCCTATATATCTAAGGTATTTCTTAAAGTTATATTTCTCTTACCGCTATTATTATTATTACTACTACTACTACTATTACTACTACTTTAGCGGGAAAGTTAGTCTTTCCTATGTATGTGTAGCCGAGAGCCCGCTTCTACCGAGGCTTTTGGAGGGATGGAGAGAAGGAAAGAGAACGCAAGAGAAGGAGAGATTACGTAAGAGAAAGAAAGCACGAAGGTCTATAAAAAGGGTCTCTTTTTCCCTCTTCTAGCTAGAGAATTAAGTATCCTTTTTGCCCCTTTTAAAGAGTCTTCTTTTCCTTCCCTTTTTCCTCTTTTATCCCCCCTTTCCTAAAGAAACCTCTTTCCTCTTACCGCTCCGCGGGGGTTGTGGGTTTTTCCCTGCTAAACTACTACTACCTAGTACGCCTCTATTTACTTCGAAATGCGTTTTTAAGCATATTAAGCCGTACCCTACCTACCTAGCTAGCTAGCTAGCTAGCCTTAAATTTATAGAAATACTAGTAAGTATAATAGCCCCTAGCTAGGTAGCTAGCCTTAGATTGCCCCTATTATGCCCGTTATAACGCAATTATAACTTTAGGGGAATAAATCCCTTTAGTACCTAGGATAATATAGCTAATTTAGCTAGCGCGGCCTAGCGCGGGCTTAAATAAGCAAAATATAAGTTTTATTATTTAATTAGAGATTTTCTATTATATAATTAGCAATACTCTATATTTAATAACTATTACTTTATATAATATTACTAAATAAAAGCTTTATACTTATTATATTTAACTTAATAAATAAAAAACTACTCTAGCTTATAATTACTTAAAAAGAAAAAATAATAGCTTTTTAAACTATAAAATATAAACTACTTTTAATAAAAGCTTTATTTAATAATAATAAAGACTTTTTATAATTTAAAAAACCCTAATAGTATATAAGAAAAAGAGAGATTTATTACTCTAGCTAGCTTAAAAAGCTTTAGTATTTTTATTTTAAACTAATATATAAAACTTATATACTAAAAGAAAACTTTTTTTTACTTTTTATAAAAAGTACTATTATAGTATTTTTATTAAAGTTATACTTTTATACTAGCTTAATACAATTAATAATTAAATAAAGGAAAGGGATTTTAATCTTATAATTACTATAAGACTATATCTTAACTTAAAAATTAATTTTATTATTACTAAGAGATATAGTATAATTAATTTACCTCAAGCGCGATAGTATATTAAGAATAAAATAATAGCGCGGACGTTAAAATACTAATAGTTATTAATAAGGGCTAAAAGGGGTTAAACTTAAGTATATACTACTTATATATAAGCCTTAGTAAGTTTAATAGTATATTAATTTATAAAGAAAATAAATAAGAGATATAAAACTAAGTATTAAAAAACAACTTAAAAAGCCTTTAAGATATATATATAATACGTATAGCTACTAGCTATAAGCCCGTACCTAACCTAAATACTATAATATAAGCTAGCTATTTAACTATAACCTTAGTATAACCCCTCGGCTAGCGTTAGCTTAAGCGGCTAGTATTAAATATCTAAGGTCTAAGCTATATATAGATATATAAGAAATAGGACTATATTATCTAGACTTTATACTTACTTTAATACTTATTATACCCTCTCTCTTATATAGCTTATAAAGCTATTTAATAACTATTAATATAACTAAATAAAAAGCTTATAGGAATTATAAGAAGGTAACTACTTAACCTTTAAGTTACCTTTTAGTCTTAAAAGCTAAAGACTATTAAAATAATTATATTAATTTGTTAATATAGCTATAATAGAGGCTTATAAGAACTATAGGATAATAATTATATAACTTATAAGTTATTTCTTAATTTATAATATAGCTAAATAGGGGTTTAGTTAATAAGGGAAGGGGGTATTTTTATTAAGGAAGATTATATATATAAGGAAGCTTTTCCTTTCTCTTTTCCCTCTTTTTTTTTCTTTCTCTCTAGCTTAAATTACTACTACTATAACTACTATATATATAGTCTACCTTTAAATATAGCTTTTTTCTTAAAGCCTAGCTCTCGCCTTACTTTTTACCCTTAGTTATCTAAGCTTAGCTTAGCTAGTTTAGTATTACTAGGGATTAAGTATTAAGACTATATAACCCCCTCTTACTATGTAATACCCTTTATAACTACGGATAAATAATATACCTTATAATAGCTTAGCTATTCGAGGTATTTATAAAGTACTTATATGTTAATTTAGCTATATATTAGTTACTTCGTAATATAAAGGTAAATATAACTATAATAAAAAGCTAAAAATATTATTACTAGCTTAGTATTAGTAACTACTTCTTAAAATATCTAAGGGATAGTTTAACAGCTACAATACCCTAAGAGAAAAGTAAATAAAAAGTAAATATAATAAGCTATAACTATAAAAAAAGAAATTAAAGAATTAATTAAAAAAGTAATATAAACGTAAAAAAAGAAATACTTTAAAACTTATAGTAAAGATTTATAAGTAAAATTTATACTAAAAGATATACTAAACTAAATATAATTTTAATTAAAACTTATAGAGAAATTAGTCTTAATATAACTTAACTATTAAAGTATAATTTAGCGCGAAAGAATTAATAAAAGTTTTAAAAATAATAAAATACTAAATATAATTAAAGTAGTTAATTAAGATATAAAAAGAAATAAAATAATTATAATATAAGTTTTATATAGTAGTAGTTATAAGGTCTTTAACCTAGTAGGAGCTTAGGCTTGCCTAAGCTTATTACGTAGGTTAGAACGCGGGTAGGACCCCTCTTAATTATAAACCCGCGTACGTAAGATAGCTCTCTTCCTTATAGATTAATATACTTATACTATAGACTATACTTATATCCCTTCGAGCCTTTATAGGCTTATAATAATTTAATCTATTCTTTTTATTAAGTAAGTAGTAATAATAAACGCGACTATACTCTTAGTAACGCCCTTATAGTCCTTCGATAACTAAAGTATATTAGTATAGTTAGTAGATATTTCCTAACTAATAAACCTTTTATAAGCTATAACTTAAAACCTAAAGTAGAGATAAAAAGTATTATAAATACTAAGTAGCCTAAAAGCGATAATAATAATAAATACGTATTATAAAATAACTAATATCTAGCCGAATAGACGTATAGTTACTTTATAAATACCTTAAATAGCTAAGCTATTAAAAGCACGTTATTTATCTATAGTTATAGAGGGTATTACTTAGTAAGAGGGATTTATATAGTCTTACTTAATTCCTAGGAATACTAAGCTAGCTAGGCTAAGCTTAAATAACTAAGGATAAAAGTAGGGCTAGAGCTAGGCTCTAAAAAAGAGGCTATATTTAAAGGTAGGCTATATATTATTATTATATTATAGTAATTTAAGCTAGAGAGGAAGGAAAGAGAAAAGGGAAGAGAGAGAGGAAAAGCTTCCTTATATATATAATCTTTCTTAATAGGAATACCCCCTTTTTTTACAAACTAAACCCCTTCCTAACTATATTTATCTATATTAAAAATTAAGGTATAACTAAGAGGTTATCTAATAATTCTCTTATAATTCTAATAAGCTTTTATTATAGCTATATTAATAATTTAATATAGTTATTCTAATAGTCTCTAGCTTCGTAGGTTAAAGGGTAACTTAAAGGTTAGGTAGTTACCTTTCTACCTTTCCTATAGGTCTCTTATTTAGTTATATTAATAGTTAAGTAAGTAGTTATAAATAGCTTTATAAGCTATATAAAAGAAAGGGTATAATAAGTAGGAAAGTAAGTATAGATATCCGGGCGATATAGTCCTATCCCTTATATACTTATATATAGCCTAGACCTTTAATATTTAATACTAGCTACTTAAGCTAATACTAGCTAAGGGGTTATATTAAGGTTATAGTTAAATAGCTAGTAGGCGTTATAGTAGTTAGGTTAGTTACGGGCTTATAGCTAGTAGCTATACGTATTAAATATATATAATAAAAGCTTTTTAAGTTATTTCTTAATAATACGCTTACTACTTTCGCTAAATTAGTAAGTAATAAAATACTTATATATAAAAAGCTACTAACTTAGCTAGTATAGAATAGGAAGTTAAAAAGCTTTTGCTTCTTTTTTAGTAAGCTAAAAACGAAGTTTTTAATAAATAAGTAATAAGGCTTTAATAGCTATAAGTAAATAATATAGTATATACTTTTATATACGCTCTTAAAACCCTAAATATACTATATCGCTAGTTTTTAAAAAAGTAGTAAGCTAAGAGAAACCTAAGAGCTAAAAGCTTTTTTTAAGTACTTTATATATTACTTTAGTAATATATAAGAATTAAAAAAAGTATAAAATAAGCTATAGACTTTAAAGTAATAAAATAATTAATCTTTTGAGAATTTCTTTTTAATTTTAAAGAAATATTTATATAAGCTATAAGCTTATTAATATAAAATAATAATACTAAGCTTATATAGTTATATAATACTATCTTATTTATATTTTATAAATTTTTAATCTTAATTAAAATATTTATAATATATAGCGCTTATATTACTTAGCTTATATAAGTAGCTTAAAGCTATAAGTAAACCCCGCGCTTTTAGCTACTTAGTAAAAAAAGCTAAGCTAAGGCTTTTCCTTTAGCTATATTACTTTAGACTTAATATTTAACTTCGAATATAAATAGGGATATAATTATAGTAGTAATATAAGCTATAATAAAAATATTAAAACTAAGAAAGCGATTTACCTTTAGCTAAGGGATTAAAGCTAGTTAGCTTATACTTAAGGTAAAATAAGTAATAATATTAGAAATTTAGAAATATAAAAAAAAGAAATATTACTTTCGCTATAGCGTAGATATATATTATATTATAGACTACTTATTCTATATTATTAAAGTAATAGTATTTACTTTATTACTAAAAAATAGCTCTAAAGGTAAAGCTTTTAATAATAAAGAACTATTTACTTTTATATAGTAAGTAGGAAATATATAGCTTTAGCGTAAAATAGCTTTAGTTTTTATAAGCCTTATTAAATATATTTATAAGATAAAGGGGGTAAAAGTAATAGTAATTATAATTTATATAGTTAGCTTAGTAAATATTAATAAAGCTTTTTAAATAAAAAAAGTAAAGTTATTTACTAAACTATATAAAATTATCTTAAAGCGCTTTTATAACCTCCTTCCTCTTTTTAGTAAGTAAAAGGCTAATAAGCTTAACCTTTATAAGCTAAGTATAAAGAAAAGATATCTTAATACTTTTTAACTAGCTTTATAATATATTTAGGACTAAGCTATAAGTATTAAAAAGAATACTATATAACTTTTTAAATAAAGTTTTTATTTATATAAATAGCTTAGTAGCTAAAGCGCTAGTTTTTTTTATATATAAGCTAGGTAAAAGCTTATAATTTTACTATAACTACTAAGCTTTTAATATAATTATAAAGCTAAATTAATACCCCTTACTACTTATAAAGAATATATTATATAACTTTATAAAAGCTAAGTAGTTTATAAAGCTAAATATTATTTAAGTATTTTATAAAGTATAGATTAAATAAAGTAAAAAGTAGAAAATAGCTTTTAAAATATAGTATAGCTTTTTTAAATAAATAATAACCCCTTTTAGCTTATATAAAGCCTTAGCTACGTTTTAATACTATATTAATTTAGTTTTTTATAACTTTTTTAATA
>KQ030502.1:481704-497844 GCA_000956045.1 Hirsutella minnesotensis 3608
GTTATAAATTAGTAAGGATAAAAAGATAAAGCTTTAAAGGAAGAATTAGTATTTACTTATATTAAACCCTATAATTTAATTATTCTTATTTAAAGCTATATAATATCTAGCTATATTAAAGAAAAATAAAATTATTTATTAATTGTAAGAAAACTTAAGTTTAGAGTATTACTAATTATGTAGTAGTATATCTCTAATTAAATAGTAAAACCTATATTTTGCCTATTCTAGCCCGCGCTAGGCCGCGCTAGCTAATTTAGCTATAGAGCTCTAGGACTTAGAGGTATCCCCTAAAGTTATATTTACGTCACAACGGGCACTACAAGGGCGATAGGGGCGAAGCCTTTCCTTAAAGTTAAGGCTAGCTAGCCAGCCAGCCAGCCAGCCAGCTAGGCCACGGCCGAATTTGCTTAAAAACGCGTTTCCGCCTTAGCTAAGCAAAGCTGCAACTTGCGGCCCGTTAATTATCTGGTTAAGCCGACGGAGGCGTACTAGGCAAGGCGGCGGCGGCAGTAGGAGTAGTAGAAATATAACTTTAGGGGATACCTTTAATACCTTAAGCTATATAGCTATTTAGCTAGCGCGGCTAAATATAGGCTTTACTATTCGATTAAAGATATACTACTATATAATTAGTAATACTCTTTTACTAAAGCTTATAGTATATTTATACCCCGAAGAGCCTCGCTTTCTAAACTAGCGAAACTATATTAAATCTAAGCTAGACTAGGGTTTTAATAGCCTCCCTCTTCTTTATAAAGTATATTAACTTACTTTTATTTAGCTTAAAAGTTATTATAAATTCCTTTACTTACTCTTAGTAAGTTATCTATACTACCTTAAGTTATTTTATAGTCTAAGCTAAGTCCTATCTAACGCTAATTAAGTTAGTATTATTAGCGAAGCTAATAGTAACTATACCTTATACTATTACTAGCTTATTAGAGAGAGTAGTAATATATATAAAGAAAAGGATTAATAATAGGAGGGACCTTTATAAAACTCTTATTAAAATCTAAATTAAGGCTAACTCGTACTTATTAAAAAAAGTATTAAGCTTTTTTTAATTAAGTAGCTCTAGAAAAGTCCTTAAACTTATTATAAAAAACCTTTTTAGCTAATGTTATTAAAAAGGATTTTATAGTTAACTATATTAAATACTTTTTTTATATTTAGTTATAAAAAGGAAGCTAAGTTATTTTAAGATTAAGTTATTTTTATAACCTTTATTACTAAGAGGATTATTAATTTCGTAAAGTAAAATTTATAATTCCCTATTTAGCTTTTTAATAAGATTTTATTCTCTTTTATTATATTAGTAAGCTTTTAAGCTAAAACTAACTTAAAAATCTTACTTAAGGTCGAGAGTAGTAAAATAAGCTTCTAGCTTTTAAGTATTTTATAAGCTTTAAGCTTTTTCTTTAACTTTTAGTATTAATATTTATTAAATACTTAGTAAGTATTATCCTTATTAAAGTTAGTAGCTAATACTATAAAGGCTTTAATATAGTTTTAATATAAAATCTTACGCTTAATATTAAATTTAATAAGGGCTTTAAAAGTCTAAAGAGTTTTTAAAATAGTAAAAGAAAGTAAATTTTTATTAAAGCTTAAGTTAGGATTAATAAGGGATATTATAATAAGCGCTTATACCTTCCCCTTCCTTTTAAGGGTTTATAGGTTAAGTATAATAAAGATATAAAACTAAAAAAGCTATTAGTATATATAGATTTAGGCTTAAAGAGAGTACTTACTAAAAATAAATAACTATAAGTAGTAATAGTAAGGGAGAGAGTTTAAAAAAGTCATGTTAAAAGTAATAAAGAAAAAAGAAAAAGGTATTACTAATTATATAGTAAAAGATCTCTAATTAAATAGTAAAACCTATATTTTGCTTATTCTAGCCCGCGCTAGGCCGCGCGAGCTAAATTAGTTATATAGCTCTAAGTACTAAAGAGATTTCCTAAAGTTATAATTACGTTATAACGAGTATAATAAGAGCAATCTAAGGCTAGCTAGCTAGCTAGGGGTAATTATACTTATTACTAGGTAGTATTTCTATAAATTTAAAGTTAGCTAGCTAAGCTATAGCTTAATTTACTTAAAAAATATATTTTAAAGTAAATAGAAGCGTACTAAGTAGTAGTAGTAGTAGTAATAGTAGCGGTAGTAAGAGAAATATAACTTTAAGAGCTACCTTAGATACCTAGGGCTATATAGCTAATTTAGCTAGCGCGGTCTAGCGCGGGCTTAGATAGGTAAAATATAGGTTTACTATTTAATTAGAAACGGAGTAGCTAGCTTATAATAAGAGGGAATAAACCCTAAGGCTAATAAATTAAGTACGAGATTATAATATATAAACCGAGAACGGTGGAGGTAGACTATAGTTAATTTAAAAGAGCTACTAAAGGGGGATAGCGCTTCGAAGCTAAGGCTTTAGCGCCCCGCTTACTCTTTGGCCCCCCCCCCTTTCTTATCCCCCTCCTCCTTTTCTAATACCTCCTCCCTATTAAAGTCTACTACTAATACTATAGTAGTAGTAGCGCGCGTACGCGCCGCCTTTATAGTAGCGTAGCTAATCTCTAGCGCCTAGCGGAAATAGTATATCTCGTTACGAATCTTAGCTATAAAATTAGTAGTAAACGTTACCGCGGTCGCGATTTAATATAAAACTACTAGCGTAGCGGCGTTAGTCTAAAGGTAGGCCTCGGGCGTAATAAGCGGGAGGGCTAAAAAAATAGTAATAAGCGGGGGCGCGGGAGTAGTAGTAATAGCTTAGTATTATAACGTAGCTAGCGCGTTAGTAGTACGCTAAGCGCGTAAAGCGCGTATAGTAACCTAATTAAGCTAGCTAAGCTTAGTAGCGGGCTATTCGAGGTTAGTAAGAAAACTAAAGTTAAGGTAATAATAAAAGGAATATAAACTATAGCTAGCGCGGCGGAGGTATTAAATAGAAAGTAAGCTACTTCCTATATAGCTAGATCCGTAATCTAGTAGTATTAGTAAAGTATATATAACGCGGGGGTATAGTAATAACTTATTAATTTATAAGGCTAATTTTTAATAATATAAGCTATATAATATAGACTAATACTAACTATAAACTTAAAGTATTAGTAAAGCGAGAATAAAGCGAAAGTAGATTAAACTTACTAATTAAGTTATAATAATAAATAGCTAAGTTAGTATTAATATATAATATATAAAAAGTATAGGGAATAAAGCGAGGGCGACTTAACTATAAGGCGAGTTAATATTAATAATAAAGCGAGAATAACTTAATTTACTACTTTAATAATACTAGCGTTGCGTAAGTATTTAGTATTAGTAGTAGTAAGCGTAGATATAGTAAGAGCGCGGCGAAAGTATAATAAAAGTATAGTAAGAGCGTAATAATAATATAGCGCGAGTAAGTAAGTAGGTAGGTAGGAAGGCTAAAAAGGGTTAGCGAGATATATACGAAGGGATATTATATTATAAAAAACCTATATATAATAGTAAAGACTTACTAGTAGCGTTAGTAGCGGCCTTAAAGAAGGAAAAAAGGAAAAAAAAAAGAAAGAAAGAATAAAAAGAAGCCTTCTTTTTATAGTTAGGAAAGGGAGGCCTTAAGTAGTAACTAAATAAATAAAGTAGTAGTAATAATAGTAATAAATTATTAAAATATAGTAAGAGCGCTAGACTTTCGATATAACGCTAGACCGCGATATTATCGCTCTAGCTTATAGAATGTAGCGCTATAGGGCTAAGCCGTCCGCGCGGCGAGGATATACTATAGTAGCGCTATAGTATTGTTACGGAATAACTAATATCTAGCCGAATAGACGTATAGTTACTTCGTAGATACCTCGAATAGCTAGGCTATTAAAGGCGCGTTATTTATCCGTAGTTGTAAAGGGTATTACTTAGTAAGAGGGAGAAATCTACGTAGTCTTACTTAATCCCTAGGAATACTAAGCCGGCTAGGCTAAGCTTAGATAACTAAGGGTAAAAGTAGGGCTAGAGCTAGGCTCTAAGAAATAGGCTATATTTAAAGGTAGGCTATATAGTGCGTTGTAGTAGTAGTAATTTAAGCTAGGGAAGGAAGGAAAGAGAAGAGGGAAGAGAGGGAGGAAAAGCTTCCTTATATATATAATCTTCCTTAATAGGAATACCCCCTTTCCTTACTAACTAGACCCCTCCTTAGCTATATTATAAATCAAGGGGTGACTTAGAGGTTATCTGATAATTCTCCTGCAATTCTAATAGGCCTCTTCTATAGCTATATCGATAGTTTAATATAGTTATTCTAATAATCTCTAGCTTCCTAGATTAAAGAGTAACTTAAAGGTTAAGTAGTTACCTTCCTGCATTTCCTATAGGCCTCTTATTTAGTCTTATTTAGTTATATCGATAGTTAAGTAAATAGTTATAAATAGCTTCGTAGGCTATATAAGGGAGAGGGTGTAATAGGTGTTAAAGTAGGTATAGAAGTCCGGACGATATCGTCTTATCCCTTATATACCCGTATATAGCCTAGGCCTTCGATATCCGATACTAGCCGCCTAAGCCGATACTAGCCGAGGGGTTATACCAAGGTTATAGTTAAATAGCTAGTAAGCGTTATAGTAGTTGGGTTAGTTACGGGCTTATAGCTAGTAGCTATACGTATTAAATACATATAATAAAGGCTTTTTAAGTTGTTTCTTAACAAGTATACTTAGCTTACGGGCCTAGATATCCTTAGGTAAGTAAATTCCCTAGGTAGGCTAACTAGCTAACTATACTAGGCTAGTATAGGAGTATACTTATACTAAGAACGCCGTAATAATGCTTTTTACGAGGCGCAAAAATAAAAAAAAATAGGATATAGGTTTTTCTCCTAATACGTAGGTTTCCTAAGTTAGTTTAAAATAGGAGTACTAAGGCTTTCTAGGCCGACTAGAGTAATAAATCTCTCTCTCTCTCTCTTTTTAAACTATATTCTTAAAGGCGAATTTCTTAGCTAAAGCTTATTTTCTATTAACTTATTACTTTTACTTTTATATAAATACTATTATTACTAATTAGTATAAGTTTATTACTTTTTATAGCTTTTATATAAAAGCTATAGCCTTACCCTTTAGTAACTAAGCTAGCGTAAACTTATCTATAGTCTTTATTAGTAAAAGTACTAGTAACCTTAACTTAAACCTATAAATATAGAAAAATAGTATTATTTTAATTAAGAAGCTTAAGTAGCTATTAAGCGTAAGCTATACTATTAATAGCTATTAAGGCGCTTAAGTATTAAGTATACTTTTTATATATAGTCTTTATAAAAGCTACTTATATAGATTAATATATTATTTATATATATAGATATAAACTTATTAAGAAAGTTATAAAAAACTAAATTAATATAGCGTTAAAATATAGCTAAGGCTTTAAATAAGCTAAAGGGGATTATTATTTATTTAAAAAAGCTATATTATATTTTAAAAGCTATTTTCTACTTTTTACTTTATTTAATTTATACTTTATAAAATACTTAAATAATATTTAGCTTTATAAACTATTTAGCTATTATAAAGTTATATAGTAAATCTTTTATAAGTAGTAAGGGGTATTAATTTAGCTTTATAATTATATTAAAAGCTTAGTAATTATAGTAAAATTATAAGCTTCTACCTAGCTTATATATAAAAAAGACTAGCGCTTTAGCTACTAAGCTATAAGCTACTTACTTAGATAAAGCTTTTATTTAAGAGGTTATATAGTATCTTTTTTAGTATTAATAGCTTAGCCCTAAATATACTATAAAGCTAGCTAAAAAATACTAAGACTTCTTCTCTTTAATTATTAGTATAGAGAGGAATCTTATAGTCTACGCTTAGCTTATAAAGGTTAAGCTTATTAGCTTCTCGCTTACTAAAGAAAAGGAGGAAGTTATAAAAACGCTTTAAAATAATCTTATATAGTTTAGTAAGTAACTTTACTTTTTTTATTTAGAAGGCTTTATTAATATCTATTAAACTAACTATATAGACTATAGCTATTACTATTCTTACTTTTTTTATCCTATAAATATATTTAATAAAGCTTATAAAGACTAAAGCTATAACCTCGCGAGCTTTAAATAGCTTATTTACGTCTCGAGTACTTACTTAATAAGGGGGTTTTAAGCTTATAAAGTAGTTTATCTATATATAGGCTAGTCTAAATTATAGCTTTTCCTTATATAATATAGAGTATAACTTTATATACTATAGCTATAGCTTACTTAAGATAACTAAGTATATAAGCTAGGGTATTATATAAGTAATAATAAGCTTTATAACTCTTACTACCTCTACGGCTACTTATATTATCTTATATATAACTATACTTTCTATTACGCTTAAAGCGCTAGAAATTAGTTAAAGCTTAATTTATTTAATAAAGATACTTAAGTCTAAAACTAGCTTCTTATTAATTATAGTATAGTATTAATAGCTTTTATCTATAGCTATAGTTAAAGGTTTAACTTCGTTAAGTATAAGTAAGATAAATATTATTTCTTTTTTAATTTAAGCTATAAGCTTATTCTTTACTAGTTTTATAAAGCTAAGCTTTAGCGCTTATTTTTACGCTAGAGTTATATATTTCCCGCTTACTATATAAAAGCGGATAGCCTTTTATTACTAAAGGCCTTACCTTTAAAACTATCTTTTAGTAGTAAGGCGAATACTATTATTTTAATACTTACTAAGGGCTTATTTACGTAGAATAGGTAGTATATAATATAATATATATCCGCGCTATAGCGAAAGTAATATCCCTCTTCTTTACGCTTTTAGATTTTTAATATTATTACTTACTTCGCCTTAAGTATAAGCTAGCTAGCTTTAGTCCCCTAGCCTAAGGTAGATTACCTCCTTAGCTTTAGCGTTTTCGTTATAGCTTATATTACTACTATAACTATATTTTTATCTATATCTTAAGTTAGGTATTAAGTCTAAGGTAGTATAGCTAAAGGGAAGGCTTTAGCTCGGCCTTTTTTACTAAGTAGCTAAAAACGCGGGGTTTACTTATAGCCCTAAGCTACTTATATAAGCTAAGCGATATAAGCGCTATATATTATAAGTATCTCGATTAGGATTAAAAGTTCGTAAAGCGTAAGTAAAATAGTATTACGTAACTATATAAGCTTAGTACTATTATTTTATATTAATAAGTTTATAGCTTATATAAGTATTTTCTTAAGGTTAAGGAGGAATTCTTTAAAAAATTAACTATCTTATTACTTTAAAGTCTATAGCCTATTTTTTATTTTTTTTTATTTTTATATATTACTAAAGTAATATATAAAGTAATTAAAAAAAGCCTCTAGTTCTTAGGTTTCTCCTAGCTTATTACTTTCCTAGAAACTAGTAATATAATATATTTAGGGTTTTAAGAGTATATATAGGAGTACGTATTACGTTATTTACTTATAGCTATTAAGGCCTTATTACTTATTTATTAAAAACTTTACTTTTAGCTTACTAAAGAAGAAATAGAAGCTTTCTAACTTCCTATCTTATACTAGCTAAGCTAGCGGCTTCTTATATATAAGTATTTTATTACCTACCGATTTAGTAAAAGTAGTAAGTATATTTATTATTATTATCGCTTTTAAGCTATTTAGTATTTATAGTACTTCTTATCTTTACTTTAAGTTTTAAGCTATAGCTTATAAAAGGTTTATTAATTAGGAGATATCTACTAACTACGCTAGTATACCTTAGTTATTAAAGGATTATAAGGGTATTACTAAGGGTATAGTTATATTTATTATTACTACTTACTTAATAAAGGGGATAGATTAAATTATTATAGGCTTATAAAAGCTTAAAGGGGTATAGGTATAGTTTATAGTATAAGTATATTAATCTATAAGGAAGAGAGCTATCTTACGTACGCGGGTCCGTAATTAAGGGGGTCCTACCCGCATACTAACCTACGTAATAAGCTTAGGTAAGCCTAAGCTCTTACTAGGTTAAAGACCTTATACTACTTAAAAATCCCTTATATAGAGTCTTTTTAGCGCTTTTATATATAGGTTTTTATAACTATAAAGGTCCTTTAGTTCCTAAGATATTTAGCTATAAGTAGAGGTACTTCCCCCCGGGAAGTTAAGAGAGGTAGTTAAGTATAAATAATTATAATTATACTTTTCTCTCTTAATTTAGATTTAATCTTTGCATACCCTATACTATAATAATTCTCGGGTTTTACTCTATCTTATAATAACCTACCCTATACTATACCTTCTACTATAACTTATATTAATAAGCTATAATACCCTTTTTTACTATATTAAGGAGTTAAAAGAGCTATATTAAAAATAGCTATAAATAATTAAATATCGAAAGTTAAGAGTATTAAAAAGGGGATAAAAAAGGTAAAAATAAGTAAAATATAAAGAGGAAATAAAGTAGTAAAGTATATAGTAATATTAAAAAGAAAAGAAAAATATAATAAAATAAGGGAAATAAGTATTTATTTTAGTATTTATTATTTTCTACTTACTTTTACTATTTACTACCTTAGTATAATCCATTATTATCTCTATAGAGATTATTTACTATATCTCTACTAAATAGTAGCTAAGGTAGCTACCTTAAAGGGGGAATAGTTATAAGGCTTTAGTTTTAAATACGTAAGGGGTATATATAACGCCCCCTTATAAGTATAGGCTAAATAAATCTTAATTTATAAGGGATTTCCCCTTTTATAAGCTTTAGCTTTTATATAATTAAACTTTTTTAACTTTTAATACTACTTACTTACTCTCTCTCTCTCTCTCTATATAGCTTTAAGTAATATTAGCAGCGTTACTTTTATTATAGTAGAAATAAATATATAAAAAGATATAGAGAAATATAACTTTAGTAGATCCCTTTAATACTTAGGGCTATATAGCTAATTTAGCTAGCGTAGCCTAGCGCGGGCTAAAATAAGCAAAATATAAGTTTACTATTTAATTAAATATGTTTTAATATATAATTAGTAATACTCTTCTAGTTAAGCAAGCGAGAGTTACTCCTAGTAAATAAAAGGGGAAAAGTAACTTAAAAAATAACTAGACTCTTAGGGTAGATTTTATAAGTTTTTCTAGACTCCTTAGATCTAGGGTGGTATATTATAAAGCTAGGTTCTTATATAGCTATTACTAAATGCTTTACTTAGTATTAAATTAAGTAGGGAGGCTTTACTAGCCTTCCTAGCTAAAACTTAAATAAGAATACTATAGTAGTTTATAAATAAGTAATCTTTTAACTAATAAGCTAAGCTTAAGCTTAGCTTATCTCTAGCTTTAAAGCTATTAAAGGGAAAATTATTATATAACGTACTTATTAAATAAGCTTTCCTTTATTTTTTCTTACTTATAGTAAAGCTAGCTTATAATTAAGTCTATAGCTTAATTACTACTTTATAGCCCTAGGCTATATAAGAGTAAGAAATTAAAAAAAGCCTTGTGTTTATAATAGTTACTAGCTTTTTATTTATTATTTTAAAACTTAAAGTTAGTAAAATAAAATAAAAGTAGTAAATCTATTTTATATTATTTACACTAGAAACTAGTATTTTCGCCAAGTATATAGTCTTCCCTAATATTATTTATTATAGAGAAGTTTAAATGCTTCCAGTCTTCTAACTCTTCCGTGACTGATCGCATTCGGTCGCGTATGCTCTCTATCGCGTAGCTCCCAAGCAATAAACGCAATGGCGGGTAAGAGCAATGCGCCAACTGCCAAACAAGCTCAGCACACTTGACAGCGCTCGTGGGCTGACGATCTCCCAGCCATTGGACCATTCGTCGGGCGTGCAGTGCAGGCGCGGTAGAGTGGGCGTAGCCCTCGCTCGGCGGTTTCACAAGAAAGTGTCCCCACGTTGGGAGTGGATTATCACTAATTTCTGGCTCGTCGCGCCTTACAAGGCCAGGCTCGATCAAAGTGGCCTTGATATTGAAAGAATCAGTTTCGTAGAGCATTGCCTCAATCAGCCCCTCTACTGCATATTTTGTCGCACAATAAGGCCCCAGGCCAGGAACGCCGAGAGCGCCCGACGTAGAGCTGAAGATAAGGTAACGACCCGCGTTCTGCCTTCGGAAGTAAGGCAAGGTTGCGTGAATGATATGGAGCGTGCCCATGAAGTTAGTCTCAAATTGGTTACGCAAATCGTGCTCGTCCTGGTCTTCACAGGCGCCGATGACTCCATATCCGGAGCAGTTCGCTACGACATCGATTCGGTGGAAGCGGTCGAGAGAGCGCTCAACAACTGAGGTAACAGAGTCCCTCGACCGCACATCGCAGAGTAGACCAAGGCAGTTTTGATGGATGCCACTCATATCATCAGGACTTGACTCAAAGACCCGACCCACGGAAGTGACGAGATCCCCTCGAGATAGGGCGCATTTGACCAGCGAACGGCCCATGTGGCCAGTCCCCCCAAAGACCTAGCAATTCCGCAAGCAAGAATATTGGTGAGCAAATATGTATCATAGGCACCGGGACGGATGGGATGGGGTGGCTTTACAATCCAGACGCGTTGCTTCGCCGGGGATGCGGGTGTGGGCGGATCGCAACTTGCAGGTAGCTGGAGCCGTGTCTTCGAAGTTTGCCCATCGACAGCGGCGTCAGCGGCAGCTGATTCAGTCTGACACGGGGCTTCCATTCTAATTGTGTTTTCGCGAGGAAGGGTTTCTAGCCATCAACTAGAAATTGCATACGTATTTGTATAAGGTAGGTTGTCGAAACGAGTTCTATAACGTCACAACCCCTCTATTAATTCAAGGCAGACTGGATTAGGTTGCTAAGTGTGGGGTTTACCACAGCTACCTACGTATATGTCGCCCCACGTATTTCACCGATATATTTAGTTAAACTTAGAGTATTCTGTTAAAAAATTATTAATTCTATTACAATTTTAAATAATAGTTAAAACTAATAACTCCTTTATAAGCTTGAAAGTATCTTGCTTTATAGAACTCTTACAGAACTAGACCTAGTAGGCAATAGCTTACTAACCGAGGCTCCGCCAGTAAGCCAGGCAGCGGGTAACAGTGGGTAGGAGCGGTGCAGCTCGAGTGGAAACCTCGAAGCTCGGATCAAAGTGCCTTCCTAGACGGTCATGTATACAGTCAAGAATCCCCGCCGCCATGCAGCGTTCGAGTTGCATTGGATCATCTACTGAGCTTGTGTTCCGCGTTCATGACGGGTATCCGCTACGCTGTCACGGGAGCATTCGCGAATCTGACGTCTTCCTACAGGTGAAGAAAGGGATATCGGTATCCTACGGCCTAGAATTCCCTCATCCGACCCCGCCTGAGCCCGCCCTTCTTGTTACACAATCACAAAAGCACTTCGAGACGCTGGTTTCGATAAGAACTCTCCAGTACGACGCACGCCCGAGAGTCAGCTCTGACTATCAAGCGGCAGCCCTTGTGGTACACGGCCACTTTCTCGAAGGTTTTGCTCATGCTTGCTTGGCATACTGCAAGAATTGGCTTGAGACACCCGAAAAGACGACTTCCACTTAAGGGACGCTGGTTCACAGCTCGATCGATCTCTTCTAAAGTCATGGCTATGAACGTGGTCGACACGTCGTCCCGGCTTGCTCAGCTGAGGAGCTTGATGGAGGACCGCGATGTTCATGTGTACAGTTGGTCTCTCTCTAAAACGTTAAGCTTGTATTGCCTGCTCCTCAGGTTGTCTGACTCTACGGCCAACAGTCGTACCGTCTGAGGATAGCCACAACTCCGAGTACATAGCAGATTGCGATGCGCGACGAGAGTTCATCTCTGGCTTCACAGGCTCGGCCGGCTGCGCGGTCATCACGCTCGGAAGTGCCGCTCTCGCGACTGATGGAAGATATTTCAATCAAGCTTCCAAACAGCTCGACAACAACTGGACACTGCTCAAGCAAGGTCTCCAGGACGTTCCTACTTGGCAAGAATGGGCAGCAGAGCAATCGGCTGGAGGCAAGATCGTCGCCGTCGACCCGAAGCTGCTTCCAGGTCATGCAGCCAAGAAGCTTGCCGAACAGATACGTAAGGCTGGTGGTGCTGAGTTGCGGCCACTCGAGGATAACCTGATTGATCTTGTGTGGGCTGAAGGGCGTCCCGAACGCTCCTGCCGTGTCGTGACCGTTGTGCCTGATGTGATCGCAGGCAAATCAGTTCAGGATAAAGTTACCGATCTACGTCAGGAGCTAGCTAAGAAAAGCTGCTTGGGGTTTTTCGTCTCTATGCTCGACGAAGTCGCCTGGATGTTCAATCTACGCGGCAGCGACATCCCGTACAACCCAGTTTTCTTTTCTTATGCGATCGTCACGCAGCAGACAGCAACGCTCTACATCGACGAATCCAAATTGACAGACTTGGTCAGGTCTCATCTGGCCTCGCACAATGTCGACATCAAACCATACGATGCGTTTTTCGCCGACGCTCGCAGTCATCACACTCAAGCCATAAGCATTGATGGCTCCACAGGGCTGCAAACGTTCCTGATATCGAATAAGGGGTCATGGGCCCTGCAACGTGCTCTAGGTGGCGATGGCCTTGTTGAGGAAATGCGAAGTCCTATCAGCGATGCCAAGGCCATCAAGAACGAGTCTGAAATTCAGGGCATGCGAGCCTGCCACGTGAGAGATGGCGCCGCTCTCATCGAATTTTTCGCTTGGCTCGAAGATCAACTTGTGAATAAGAAGGCAACTTTGGATGAGGTTGAAGCTGCCGACAAGCTGGAACAGTTGCGATCAAAACAAAGCAACTTTGTTGGACTCTCATTCCCGACTATATCGTCGACTGGCCCTAAGTAAGTTGCTTACATTTTGATGTGTTCCACGATGCAGAATCTTCTCCTCTTCTCCACGGTCGCGGCTGAGCGTCACAGATTGTCCTTGATGGTGGCAGTTCGGGCATCACTTCAAGAGTACTATACTGACAATTTCTACCCATCTCAAGCGCTGCCGTTATTCATTACGGCCCGGAGAAGGACAGTTGCGCTACTGTCGATCCGCAGCGCATCTACCTCTGCGACTCCGGCGCCCAGTATCTAGATGGCACCACCGACACAACGCGAACGGTCCATTTTGGGTCCCCATCTCCCGCTGAGAGGCAGGCCTATACTCTTGTGCTCAAAGGTTTGATAGCACTCGAAACGGCCGTGTTCCCAAAGGGAACCACTGGGTTCGCCTTAGACTGCCTCGCTCGTCAGCACTTGTGGGTAAGTAGCCCATACCGAATATTCACCCACCATCACGCGTACGCGGGAGACGAGTCCAAACGGATCCACTGACACCGCAAAGAAAATGGGCCTAGATTATCGTCACGGTACTGGACATGGCGTCGGCTCGTATTTGAATGTTCACGAAGGCCCGATTGGTATTGGCACTCGCGTACAATACGCCGAAGTACCGCTGGCCCCTGGTAATGTGCTCTCGAATGAACCTGGCTACTACGAGGACGGTCAGTTCGGTATCCGCATTGAAAATGTCATGATTGTGAAAGAGGTCGAGACAGCAAACTGTTTTGGGGATAAGCCATTTCTCGGCTTCGAACACGTGACGATGGTACCATACTGTCAGAGCCTCATAGAAACGGCGCTCTTGACGGATGCGGAGAAAGCCTGGTTAAACAGTTATAACGCCGAAGTATTGGAGAAGACGAGTCATTTCTTCAAGAACGACGCCGCGACACTGGCTTGGCTGACGAGAGAGACAAGATCCATCGATTGAGAGCATCATAGATATCTAGATCTTTCGCAACGTATTGCTCTCCTCAACCCTTTAAGAGAATTCTAATTTGCGTAGAGTTCACATTGATGGGTTTACGGGGGAATTATAGGCGTACAAATGTAGCCAGAACGAACGTGACTGCAAATGGCCCCGTAAACCACGGTGAGTCGGTACACATTTTGGCAAAAGAGGACACAGGCTGCCACCTTTGCTCTGAAATCCTAAAACGAGGAACTTGGATCCCGTAACGAGAGACAAGCTGCGCCAATGATCATCAGTCTTTGGACCTCTTTAAGACGGGAGGAAAGCGTAATGCGGGTAGGTCACACGTGGATCGATGCGGCCAGGATACATGCTAGTATCACCATAGTCCGCGAGAAGAAGCCCAAAATCAGGCCGGCCACAAAGCCTGTGGAGACGAGATCGAGTTAGCAGCAGGGATTCCTATGTGGGATCTGAGTAAAGCCCGGCGGCATCGTAGCATTGAAGACGATGTGCCCACAGTAAGTTTGGACAACGAACCAGATAAGCTCCCGCTCGAAACATCTCGGATGATTCGAGACGAGGCGTCGGGACCTGGCCTGTGAAAGTCTTGCACTCGATGTAGTTTGCCGTCTCTGGACCGATATGAATCCAGCCGTGCAGTCGATGTGCCAAGAAACGTCGCGCCAAGAAAAATCCCAGGGTAAAACGTTGCTGTTCTCAGACGGGAAGCGCTTCGTCCCCAGGCTCGAGCTCCAAATACAAAGCTCATTGGTATGAGCTGCGAAATTGGCTTCTTTCTGATGCAATGCGGCGAGATCGAAAGAGGCTGTATAGTCTCTACAAGTCCGGTGTAGTGCGACGGCAAACGTAGACTTTCAAGGGTGACGGCACAATCTCACGCGCTCATGTCCCCACTACCTACCTACATAGTAAATCTAGCAACGGTAGGCCGAGTTTAGCGAATTAGAGAAAACATACTAATTACTTTTTCCCAAAAAAAGTAAATATACCTTAAGAGAATTAATAGAAATAAATCTTTATTATGCTTTTAACTATTAGAAAGAGCGTAAAGTAGCCGTAGATTGTTCAGATAGTAGTAGGTTGGTATAACTCTCGATGCAAATCGCTAATGCGCTACGTCTTTCAAAGGACCCAAATTGCGCCTCAAACATAAGCATGCCTCAACCCTGCCGCAAGCCCAAGTCCAGTAACCATAACACCTAACAAGTGAATTGACAGCAACGACAAAACAATTCTCTCTCTCTCAGGAAGAGTATCATCGATATCAAGTGGGCAAACCGAAGATGGCGAGACCGCCACGCTCTCGAGGGGCCCCAGAATCCGTTATCCCAAGCCGGCCCACATGCCTCGAATGCGTCTCGCAAGCTGAATGTCTTTCTGCATGACTGTAACACGTCTAGCATGAATTGCGCACAGCTGAGCGTCCTCGAATAAATGAACAACGAATGCCTCGGCTGCTTCCTGAAGCGCTTGTATGGCCTGGCTCTGCCATCTGAATTCACGTCCTCTCGGACGAAAATTCATTCCAATCTCTCGAACCTGGAAGCTGGGTCAGCTGTGATTTCGGCGCAGAGTTGGTATGCACGGATTTGGTGCGTATGCTGACCAGGCGCATAAAAGGCAACTTCAACAGAAGCAACTTCGTGCCGCTTTGGTATTGACGTATTTCACGCAGCGCGACAGTGCCTGGACGGTATCGTCTTCTCTGCTTGAGTGGTATCGGGTCGCCTGCTTGACGCAAAGTGTTAGCTTCAGAAGAAGTCTACGCCTGTAGGCATCTAGTAGATCTTGGAGGCAGAGCTCTGGGACGTGCAACATTGCGCATACCTTGAATATCCTCTAGGTGATCTCGCCTGGCTGAGGGCAGAGCTGCGGATTTCCGAGATTTTGAGGGCATGACGCAGATAGTCGCTGAGAACCCCGACCATGAAGCTTGCCTGTGTGCGCTATCAAAGTTCGAGGGTAGGCCGATAGCAATCTCGAAAAGCACAGCTGGATGCGAGGTTCGCGATGGCCGTAGGAAGTCTGAGCAAGAGTTCTTCGACGGAGATGGCGGCTTCAATCGAAAAGGCGAGCAATCAAGCAAAACTGCAGAGTGGTGGCATCGCGGACCACCAGTACCATGTGCTGCGACGCTGCGTAGCCACTTTAATCTGACGGACAAAGCGGATCTTGAATCGCGAAAAGCACGCGTGCGAACGCGACAGCGAGGGACAACCAGGAGCTACGTACCCATTTGCCCTACCTTAGGAAAGTACCTACCTAGGTAGCTACCGTAGTATCTCACAAAATTTAGCTAGCCTTAGTAGCGGGGGAGCTATAGACTAAAAAATAACATAACTACATATAAATATAAAATAAATTTAGCGAGCTTATTTTATCTTTTTTAAATATAATAAAATATTTTTA